>OVBL01000744.1:0-100828 GCA_900406555.1 Pseudoturritis turrita
AAGCCTTGTCAAGGTCTAGCAATTTTGGAGAAATCCTTGATAAACCTCCGATAGAACCTGGCATGACCCAAAAAGCTTCTTATACCTTTTACCGACTTAGGTTGTTGCAAATTCACCATCACTTCGATCTTGGCTTTATCGACCTCAATACCCTTCTTTGAAATTTTGTGCCCAAGCACAATACCATCTTGAACCATGAAGTGACACTTCTCCCAATTGAGTACAAGGTTTGTATCCTCATACCTTTGTAGGACCCTACATAGATTAGAAAGACACAAAGCAAAAGAACCACCATAGGCGGAGAAGTCATCCATAAACACTTCCATTATATCCTCCGTAAGATCCGAGAAGATAGACATCATGCACCGTTGAAATGTCGCGGGTGCATTACACAAGCCAAATGGCATCCTTCGATATGCAAAGGTGCAATAAGGACAAGTGAAAGTCGTCTTCTCTTGATCTTGAGGATGTATGGGATTTGAAAGAATCCTGAATAACCATCAAGAAAGCAATAGTATGAATGGTTGGTCAACCTCTCAAGCATTTGATCAATAAAAGGTAATGGAAAATGATCTTTTCGAGTATAGCATTCAATTTACGATAGTCAATGCATATTTTATGGCCGGTTGTTGTTCTAGTTGGATCATTTTGTTTTCTCATTCCTAACAACGGTTACTCCACCTTTCTTTGGAACTACATGAACCGGAAAACCCATGGCTATCCGAAATAGCATAGATTATCCCCGCCTTAAGTAGTTTCAAAATTTATTTCTTGACTACTTCTTTCAAAATTTGGGTTAAGCCGTCTTTGATGCTCAGTCGATGATTTAGATTCATCTTCAAGGTAGATTCTATGCATGCATAAAGATGGAGCAATTCCCTTAATGTCATCCAATGAATAGCCTATGGCTTTCCTATACTTTCTAAGTTCTTTCAAAAGCATGGAAGTTTCTTCATCAGTTAATTGATCATTGATTATCACGGGATAAGTAGAATTGGGTCCAAGAAAAGCGTACCTTAGCCCAAGTGGTATAGGTTTGAGTTCCAATTGAGGTGCGTTGAGCTCACTCCACATGTCCTCTTCGCTAGACTTACCATTGCTAGCGTCTTCTTTAATCTCCTTGCTCTCTTCATCATCAATCAACTCCAAGAAGCAAGTGTTCCCCTCCATAGGCTTGTGGTAGTCTAGAAGTCTCTCATACCCAATAGCATCCTCATTTATGACTCCACACTTCTCACTATCCATGGTAAGAGCCACTCCCAAAGGATCTTCCATACTCAACTCTTCAAGGTATTCGTCCACCATCTCATCTAAGGTCTCAATGTAGAAAGCCTTACCCTCAATGGTGGGTTTCTTTGCCATCTTTTCTATGTTGAATGTCAACACGAATTGTCCCAAACGGAAGTCAATCAACCCCTTTCTTACATCAATGATTGCACCGGTGGTGGCCAAGAAAGGTCTTCCTAGAATGATGGGATCGGTTGGTTCTTCATCCATCTCAAGCACAATAAAGTCCATGGGGACAATGAAATTTCCCACCTTAAGTGGCTCATCCTCAATCACACCAATTGGAAAACGAAGAGATCTATCCGCTAGCACCAAAGTGATCCTTGTGTTCTTGTAGTTCGTGAATCCCAACCTCTTTGAAACCGTGAGAGGCATTAAACTCACACTCGCACCAAGGTCTACCAAGCACCTTGGGAAAATCAATGGACCTAAGGAGCATGGCAAGGTGAAACTCCCGGGGTCTTCAAGCTTTTTGCATGTGTTTCCTTGGATGATAGCACTACACTCGTGATTTACCGCAACCATGGCGTGCTCAAGCAACTTTCTCTTAGCAACCGTGTCCTTGAAAAGGTTAGAATAAACCGGGCAATCTATCATCAAGTCCATGATAGGGATAGTTACCGCAACCGGTCCCATGAGCTCTTGAAACTTGTCAAGTTTCTTGTCAAGGATCTTCCTCTTGAATCTACCCGGAAATGGAAGTTTTGGTTCATAAGGTGGAGGTACAAATGGAGTCTTCTCCTTGACAATCTCTTTAGACTCCTCTTGTGGCTCCTTCTCTTCATCAATGGGAATTGGTTCACTAGGAGTTACCTCTTCTACATCTTCCTTCTCAATACCAACTTCCATTTCTTGGTTCTTTTCAAGCCCATCAACCTTTTTCTTCTTGGGAAGGGGTGGTCTTGTATCAACTTCCTTACCACTCCTTAGCATTATAGCCCCACAAAACTCCCTTGGGTTTGCTTCGAGTTTACCCGGAAGTGTTCCAACGGGTCTCTTTGAAGTTGAAGCAACTTGAGCGATTTGATTGTCCAAGGTTTTCATGTAAGTAGAAAGATGCTCGAACTTTGCGTTTAGGTCATTGTAAGCATCATCCACTTTGTTGTGGATCTCCGTCATCCTCTTGCTCAATTCAATAGCTCCTTTCCCTTGTCCTTCTAGGATTTTCTTAAGAAGGAGCTTGGTCTCATCATCCTTAGGTAGTGGTGAGGAAGAACTACCTTGTCCTTGGTAGTTTTGATTTTCTTGTGGTTGGAACCCTTGTTGATTGGGGATGAAAGGAGCTCTTGGTTGAAAGTTCCCTTGTTGTTGGAATTGGGGTCTTACGAAGCCTTGTTGTGGGATAAAGCCTTGGGGCTTTTGTTGAGGATATATTTGATCTTGTGGGTTCTCGACGTTGGTGCTTCTATAGGAGAGATTTGGGTGGTTCCTATAGTTGGAGTTGAAACCCCTTTGTTGGTTGTTGTATCCTCCTTGCATGTAGCTAACCTCCTCTTGTCCTTCTTGGAAAGCCTCTACACCTTCGTCTTGATTCCCGTCAAACTCCCCTACATACTTCATGGCTTTTTGGGTTGTCATGATGAACTTGTCCAACTTGTCGTTCATCTCCTTGAATCTCACATCATCATTTTTTGGCTCTCTTACAGTTCAGTCATATTCACGTCCATAATTTGGTTGCTTTGCGCTAGGTTCTCTACCAATTGTTCTCCTTACTCTATGGTCAAGCTTGCAAAGTCCCCATTACTCGCGGTGTTCAATGCGATGTAGTACTTCTCATGAACTCCCCGGTGGAATATCCCTAAGAGAGCTTCCTTAGACACCCCATGGTGAGGGCAAGACCTTGTGTATCCCTTTAGACGCTCCCAAGCCTCATACAATGACTCGTTTCCCCCTTGCTTGAAAGTCAAAATGTCATTTCGGATCTTAGCCGTCCGTTGGTTCGAGAAAAACTTAGAGAGAAACCGCTTCTTGCATTCTTCCCATGTGGTGATTGAAGTTGTGACAACACTCTTTTCCCATTAGGAGGCTTTATCTTCGAGAGAGAAAGGGAAAAGAGTCAACTTAATGACGTCCTTGGGGACTCCATTCATCTTCACCGTAGCACAAAGGCGCTCAAAGTTATCCACATACTCTATTGGGTGCTCCATGGGCAAACCGAAGAAGCGATTGTTTTGCACCATATTGATCAAGCTTGACTTGATCTCCCAATTATTGTTTCCGCAATGTGGAGCTCTAATCCCCATCCTTTCTCCATTAGTAATCGGTTCATCAAAGTCACCAATTCTTCTTGCCTCACGGGGTTGGTGAACGGGCATCGTACCTCTCGCGTTCTCAACTCCAACTCCACATAACTCATCTTCTTGATCATTTCTCGGTTCCACAGATAACCATCTCAAATGATCTTGTCGTTCTTTTTCTCTTCTTGTCTTCCTTTCCAAACGCCTAATGTCCGAAACAAGGGGTTGGAGGTTCGTTGGTCCCCTACTCCTTAGGTTCATGCACCTATAGAGTTTGAAAAAGACAACATAAACGAGAAAGGTTAATATAAAAAGATAAAAGAAGCTTAGTCTTAATCAAATACTAAATTCTAATGGCTATTGCTAAACTCCCTGGCAACGGCGCCAAATTTGATGTGTGTCAAATTGTATTTATACCTAGACTTAGCTAACAACGCACTCTAATTGTTGTAGCATAGCATAGGGTCGAACCGCAAGGAGTTAATAATAACTACACTAGGAATCCAAGTAATTATGTTTTTTGGTTTTTCAAAGTCCTAATTATGAAACTAAGTGATAGATGCGAAATGAGAATGCAAAATGAAAGATAAACAAGACTAAACAACTAAATAAACACTAAACAATATCAAAGCAAAACAATTCAAGGATAAGCAAATTAAGATGCAAAAGTTAACCGTAAAGTCAACAAACAAGAATTTGATCAAATAAAGGAAAGCATGGGCTTTGGGCAAATCATTTGACTTGGGATAATCAATGACTAACTAATGATGTTAGGAGTACAATTCTAAATCAATTCTATGGCATAAAACACACAAAGTAGACTAATCCACTTCCATGACAATAATCCATTTATTAATCATTTAATTAAGCTAATTTTTCAATTGCAATTAAATGATCAATAATCATTAAGCATAAGTTCATATAACAAACTAAAAACCTTAAGCATCAATTCCCATTGGTTAAGAATGAAAAGCAAGAATTAAGGTTCTCCTAGACATTTTGTCGAACACCTTCCGGGCACAAATGACCATGTTCTAGATTTTTGATTGATCATATCAAATCTAGCATTAAGAACACCTTAAACATTAGAAATCAAAAGAATCTAAGCCTAAGCATCACTAATCAACCACTAAACCTTCCTAATCTACTAAGTCCAAAACCCATTAAAATACTACTCACTAATCACAATGCTAAACTCCCCGGCAACATCGCCAAATTTGATGTGTGTCAAATTGTATTTATACCTAGATTTAGCTAACAACACACTCTAATTGTTGTAGCATAGCATAGGATCGAACTGCAAGGAGTTAAGAATAACTACACTAGGAATCCAAGTAATTAACTAAGCCAAGCTAATGATGTTTTTTTTGTTTTTCAAAGTCCTAATTATGAAACTAAGTGATAGATGCGAAATGAGAATGCAAAATGAAAGATAACCAAGACTAAACAACTAAATAAACACTAAACAAGATCAAAGCAAAGTAATTCAAGGATAAGCAAATTAAGATGCAAAAGTCAACCGTAAAGTCAACAAACAAGAATTTGATCAAATAAAGGAAAGCATGGGCTTTGGGCAAAGCATTTGACTTGGGATGATCAATGACTAACTAATGATGTTAGGAGTACAATTCTAAATCAATTCCATGGCATAAAACACACAAAGTAGACTAATCCACTTCCATGACAATAATCCATTTATTAATCATTTAATTAAGCTAATTTTTCAATTGCAATTAAATGATCAATAATCATTAAGCATAAGTTCATATAACCAACTAAACACTTTAAGCATCAATTCCCATTGGTTAAGAATGAAAAGCAAGAATTAAGGTTCTCCTAGACATTTTGTCGAACACCTTCCGGGCACAAATGACCATGTTCTAGATTTTTGATTGATAATGTCAAATCTAGCATTAAGAACACCTTAAACTTTAGAAATCAAAAGAACCTAAGCCTAAGCATCACTAATCAACCACTAAACCTCCCTAATCTACTAAGCCCAAAACCCATTAAAATACTACTCACTAATCACCATGCTAAACTCAAAGATAAACATAATAAAATGCATAACCATAAAAGAAATGATAGAGATAAAAGAAAACTTCACTAGATTATGATAATCCCCAAAGATTCAAACACAAAATATGAGAAAATGTTTGAAAGCTTAAAAGAGAAATAACATGATCCAACTTAGGATATTTTTGTGTCTAAAACATATATATATATGCTAAGAAAAAGGTTCCCGGGTCAACCCGGGACAAACCGGGTCGGATCCGGGTCAAACCGGAAAAGTCAACACTTTTAGGGAAAAGTCAACTGAGGCAAGCTCAATCGGTGTAAGCTCAATCGGCTTCAAAGCCGATTGTGATGCACATTCCAAAAACCAGTGACTTCTTGCAAGCTCACTCGGTGGTAGCTCACTCGGTCATGACCGAGTGGTCATGTATTTTCGGTATTTCTTCATTTTCTTTGCTCCTTTGGTACATTCTTCCAACTCCAATCCACTTCCCAGCCTTCCAACGCATCCTTTTACTTCCAAGAACTCCGAATGTACCTAAATCAAACCAAAACAAGAACCAAAATGCACAAAAACAAATCCTAACTCTAAATGCAAGTGAAAACTAAAATGAGACTCAAAGACTAAAATGTGGTGTAAATGTGACACAAAAGAGGGTGAAAAATGATGAAAACATAAACTCAAAACGGTGTAAAAACACCAAATATCACCCAGCGTTTAAAGTGTGGATTATTTTACCTATGCACCCATAGGAGTGCGTCAATGCGGGACTAGGCCCGACTTTAACCTTTAAACGTGAGTTTTTTAGGCTCACCATTTAAATCGTGGATTATTTCACCACTGCACCCGTGGGGAGCGCGTAAAATCGTACATCTGGCCATGATGTATGTAACACCCCCGAACCGATCTATACCCAGATGGCCCGGAGATGCCACAATATGATGACCATAGACGGTCCAACCCAAGTTCCAGAACGAATCTAGAACCTAAGTCAATCCATCCACGGTATCATTCCAGTTGACCATAGCCTAAGGCTTTTCAACCCGTACTATGATCTTGAGTTGTGTTAGTCCGGACAAGACTAATATCAATGAACACTCGCCATTTTTAAGAAAATATTTCATAAATTAATATTATCCGAGAAAACATTACAAACATATAGGTCCGGATGAGGCCTAACGCCAAAGTAGTACATTCTATATACACCAAAACACGATTTTACAAAAAGACAACAAATCTACTCCGATGGTCCTAACGTTCCGGTCTCTCCTAAGGTTTTCCCTCTACTGGTTACCTGCAAGGAAGAGAGGGGGGGGGGTGAGTATTCTAGCAATACTCAGTGAGTTAGGCCCACTAAACATGCATTAGTTCTCAACCCAAACCCAAAATAACAATCAACAAGCAATCATGCAAAGCAAAGCAGTCAATCAAAGTATGCACATTCGGAAGCTATAACCCAAACAAATCACTAACATGAATCCAACACCACAACATGTCTAATGCATCCTAGGGTCCCAAATTGCGCATCGGATACTACCTTCAACAAGAGAATACTTGCACTTGGTAGTCACAAAGACATCCAAACCGCAAAATATCTCTATCGAGCCACACCGTCGTGCAACACTTGGCCATTGGGGATCAACCAATGCACCAAATCCGGAAGCACCGAAAACGCCCACACCACAAACATGGCCGTGGGGGTGTTAACCGCTCACGCCAATCACTTCTCACCACACACCAATCACTTCTCATAAAATTGTTGTGGGGTATTAACTACTTACGCCAATCACTTCTCACCACAAACCACCATCACATGCAAATACTAGAACATACAACAAATATCTAGTCATTAACATGCAAACATCAATCACATCATGCAACGTACTTAATCAAAATAAATAAACAATCCGTTAAACTTCAAACGAATATTCACGCAACAAACAATCAGTACGATTATACGCAAGCAGATAATCGCCTCATGCTCAAACATCCCAACTCACTGATTTAACTCTGAGGTTCCTAGACCAAAGCTTTACAACGATCTGATATTACTCCTTGTTGTCTCGGCGAACATGAAGCTAGGGATAAAACTATATTTAACAACTATTCGGTAAGGATCTAGGATGGAATTAACGAAACCTACCACTTACCGACTGTAACTCGACCCTGTGTCACGTTTTATGCACCAACGGGTCTGGAAACTCGACCTACGGTACGATCTGGACTGATCTGGGTCGATTTGGGCAGCGATTCGGTAGGAAAACTCGACCTAAGGCTCGGTCTGGACTGATTTTAGCAGAGTTTCAGACTGGTTTAGGATGAAAAAAATGTTAAGGATCATGGTTTTATATATAGAAGATCCGTGGGTGGTAATGTGGCTGTTCGGTTTGACAAATGTCATGGTATAGATGCCAAGTGTCATTGCCCACTGACATTTGTCCATGCGGCTTGACAAGTGGTGAGCAGGTTGTGACAAATGGCGAGAAGAGCCTATATGCTGACATGTGCCCCACTTAAGCCGCATACCAATCGTAAAATGACACATCACCCGATCCATGACGAAAACTGCTCCTTACCGCTGATTTGATAATCTTCGACCACTGGGTCGTACTGCTTCGACCCACGGGTCACAAAACTCGACCAACTGTTAGCTTTTCAACCGCTGGGTCATACTTCTCTGACCCACGGGTCACATAACTCGACCAGAACGTAATTTCCTCGAGCCAACTGAATTTTACTCGACCCAAAATAGATTTTCCTCGACCTAAACTCCTTTCTAAGTCTTCTTAAGCCTTTCCAACTAACATTGCCTTGATTTGGATCATGGTTCTCCCGTACCATTTCTTTGATACTTTACCTTGATCCATTTTCTTATTCCCTCGATCCATTTTCTTATTCCCTCGATCCATTTGAGTTTTGTTGTGACTGAACATCTTTTTTTTACTTCATTGAGTTTTCATAACTCAATTCTTCTTGATTCCAACATCTTGTTTTACAACCTATTTCTAGTTTTGATACGGGGCATTACAATGTCGATGGAGAAAAGTTCGATATGGCGAAATGTAATGAGTTGTAATCTAATTCGGTAATGAAAGTAGTTCGATAGAGGGGACGAACTGATGAGGTCGGAGCTGATGGAGCGATGTGCTCAGGCCGGCGAACTTACGAGCTGACGGGCTCAACATTACCAATTAGAAAACTCAACATGACGAGCTGATGAGATCAGGCTGACGAGCTAAGCATGACGAACTGACAATCTCAGGCTGACGAACTCAGTTTGACAAACTGACGAGCTCAGTTTGATGAACTGACAGGATCAAATGATGAAGTAATGAGCTCATACATATGAGCTGTCAAACTCATTATGACGAGCTGGCGGACTCAAATTGATGAACTGGCAAAAATAGACAAATGAGCTCGACAAGCTCAGTTTGATGAACTGGCGACTTCAGACCGACGAGCTCAGTATGGCAAACTGAAGAGCTCATACCGACGAGCTGTCAGACTCGTTATGATGAGCTGACGAAGTCAAACTGATGAACCTGCGAACATAGAAAAATGAGCTGACGAGCTCAATTTGACGAACTGACCAGCTCAGTTTGATGAACTGGCGACTTTAGACCGACAAGCTCAGTATGCCGAACTGACGAGCTTAGTTTGATGAACTGGCAACTTCAGACCGACGAGTTCAGTTTGATGAACTGGCGACTTCGGACCGATGAGCTATTCTAATGCCTAGCTCAGTCTTAGCTAAGAGGATGAGTCATCGCCAAGCTTTGGAATTTTTGCATAAGAAAAATTTAGATCCCCCTACCTGGCGCGCCAATTGTTGAACTCAAGATTTCAACTAAATATTATATCGTAAAGAGATTTGGGGATTCGGAGATTCTCGTATTGATAAAGTCGGAACTTGACGATTACGTGGAAATTAGGTCGTTACAAAGATGAGCTGGCTAGAAGACGAATAAAAAGTTAGGTGGTTTTATATTTTATAGTTGTGCCTCGTGAGAGGCTGCCCACGTATCCTTGGAAGAGGGATCAAGCCATTCGTAATTCGTTTTGATGGTGTTTTATAATAGTTCGGCGGACGCCTGAATAACGAGCTGGACAGTTATGTAGGCAGTCGAGCTGAGAGTGAGGTAGGCAGACGAGGTGACAGTCGCTGACAGTGAGGCAAGCAGACTGACGAGCTGACTGTGAGGCAGGCTGACGAGCTGACTGTGAGGCAGGCTGACGAGCTGACTGTGAGGCAGGCTGACGAGCTTACAGTGAAGCAGGTTGACGAGCTGACTGTGAGGCATGCTGACGAGCTGACGAGCTGAGGCATGCTGACGAGCTGAACTGAATCAGAATGAAAATCAAGAGGTCTGATGTCAGGGAACTCGTAGCATAAATCCCTCAGCTCTTGTCATTTATGAATGCCCCATCTTCTCAATGAGATGCCTTCTATTTATAGATAAGCTAAATTGATTTGAACCATGGTTTGATTTAAACCCTAGTTTCTTTTGCTAAGTTAGTTTGATCAACTTCCATTTTCTTTATGGACCTCCATTGACTTTCAATCCATATTTTTTTTTGCCAAGTTTCATGGATTGATCTCAATTTGGGCAGGATTTTAAGTGTGGGTGCTCGACCAAATCCAACATTCAAGTAAGCAACTAATAACGTAGGATCTGATCTGCAACATAAACAACATTGAAATCCACTAAACAAGTCATGATTATCGCTTGTGATCTCATTCTGGAACTTGAGATTCGATAGGAGCTCTCGTTTAGCACGAGATACCACACAAGAAGCCTGCATTTCTGATTCTAAATGATGAAATAAATGAATCTTGAATATCTACAGTTGCAAGTTAACAAATAAGCCAGATAAAGGCTTTAATTGTGATCATACGCTATGTTTTATAGAACCATAAAGGCCAGTGATGAGGGCAATTGAGCTACATGGGGAGCTTTCAAACAGAGAAACACCGATGCTTCTTCATCAAGAGCAAAACATTCTGGAAAACAAGTAACTGTGGCAACCTTGTACGACATCTAGCAAAGGAGATGTCTGACACGCTTCACCAGCTTCACGATCCATCCATTTCTCTAAAACGGTTTCAGCGACAATGGCAATGCGATGCTGCATCACTGAAGCACCCATCGGTCCCACTAAGTTCAATCTCGTTGCAGCCGAGACAATATCTCTCAGCGTGATAAACAAGTAAGCTCTCTGAGTAGTATCGGGTTCCATGCCGAGTAGGCCACATATAAGTCCGAAAATCGGGGCATGGTGGAAATATACTTTTTTGGAGCCCAGAGAGGCATCTCTAATCATTTTCAGATTTGGGATCTCAGTGAAAACTGAAGCAGCTATACGAAACAGCGCTGATCCTTGGGAAATCGATGCCTTTGAAGAGACTTGGTTGGTTAAGGTAGCGTTAAGAATTTGATCGAGTTTGTGCCAGGTTTCTATATCAGGAGATTTGAGAGCAGAGTAGACAAAAGGAAGCAATAAGCTAGCTGTGTTATCCAACACATGAATGATATGGGTCTCAAGATCTTCGGGAGATGAAACTAACCGAGTCTGAATAGCTGCTTCGAGGCCAAACGAATGAGCAAAGCCTCCGGTTGGTAAAATGGAATCAAGTAATTGCCACTGACTCCACTGCATACAAGAGGCTCTTGACACAACAATCTCGCTTCTTTCGTCTTCTACAATCGGGTTTTCCATCAATAGACCACTTTCTTGAAACGAGAGAGTGCTGAAGAGAAACCAAAAACAAAATGATGCATTATTAATATACAGATGATAAAATCAATCAATAAACCGATTTCTTGAAACCTGATAATCTAAGAAACTGGAACAGAAACTAATGTCTAGATTCTCCAGATAAAATTCGATTCCTGATTCTATTGAACAAATGGGTCCATCCAAAAATAGAAAAACGTGAAGATGCAAACAGAGAATGCTCAAATCTAATATTCACACCGGCCAAACCACAACGCAATTGATCGGTAAAATCTTAAGATCTGAAACCCTAACAAATGACATTGGAAAATCCAAAATTGCAATCGACTTCGGAAAGTTGGCTGCTTTACCGAGAGGCGTCGAAGAAGATGAGTGAGAGAGAGAGAGAGAGAGACTCCGGAGTCTCGACGGAGGGAGAATTCCGACGGAAAACGACGAAACATCGACGAGAAGAAGGAACTAATAATATTATATTTTAATCATTAATTTTTATTTCAATTTTAAAATACCAATTTGCTTTCCGGTTCAATTCAAATCAAGCGGGAACCAACCGGATTACGTCTAAACCGACCCAAATGGCATCTAATTACATGGCTAATACTTGGATTTTGTTAACCAATAATAATTAAAAAAAATTATGGAATCTCGATTTTTTTTTTTTGCTTTGCGCTGTGTCCTTATCATATTATGATTTTTTATCGTCGAAATAAAAAATCATATGCGCTTTTTTATTAGAACACAGAAATTTGATAAAAAAATGAATGCGCTTTTTATTGGTAATGGAAAAGAAACGAGTGCATGAATATATCTTTAGTTAGATACACATCCACCAAGACCACCACGCAAAATTGAAGGGGTTAACTCGAACATCTTAACATGGAATCATGAAGCTATTACTCGACTGTTGTTTCAGAAGATGTGAATCGAATTCAAAATCTGAGATTGAGCTCCACCTCGTCTTCGGATTTATTAGGATATAGTTATACAAATTTTATACACAGTCAAATCTGGATATTGTCTTGCAACGCATCTACAAGAACAAAAAAATGTCATTATCCCACCACAAAATTTGATTACTTTCAAAGAGGCGATTTTAAAATTAAACACTGCTCCAAAAAGTAAACACTTTTTATGGCGTTTGCTCTCAAATGTTATGGTATTGGCACCACTCTTGCTCGCATAGGTATTATAACTGATTCGCAATGTCGTCGCTGTTGCACTGATGATGAATCAATGAAACATGTATTCTTTAAATGCAACTATGCACAAGCAATATGGAGGGGATCTCAAATTCTTCGTACGGAGCTCCTCAACCCTAATAGCTCCTTTAATACAAAGTTCAAAACAATTCTGGAATGCCACAATAACCAAGCACTTTCAGTCTCACACCATAGATGAGACAATTCCCTCTCTGGATCCTATGACGCATATGAAAAAATAGGAATATTCTACTATATCAAAAGAAAAATAACCAATGACACCATGATTTACAAAAAGCAATAAACGAATCTAAGGAATGGTCATCTGTTTGTATAAAAGATGGTTGCTTACATACTGATGGTAGTTCATTCACTATGATAAACTCGAACACAACTAAGACAATCTCAGAATGGAAGGGTCGAATATCTCAAATGCAACTATGATGATGGATTTAGACATTGAAATAGTAAAGAGCAAATGTGGCATTTGTGCAACAATTTTAGAAACGGCATTGCAGACACTCTTAATAGCGATATAACACAGTTGGATAAAAGGATACCACAACATCATCTTTGAAGGAAACAACAAAACTGTCTACAAATTTGTAAATGGAGAGATGGAAAACTTCAAGCTCCATAATTGGGTACGTGAAATACGAGTTTGGCAAAAGAGATTCACCTCTGTTCTCTTTCGATGGGTGCCGAGAAGATGCAACAAAGTTGTCGATAAACTAATTAAAGAATATTTCCCTTCTAATTCATTATTTGTATCTTTTTATATGTACCCAAAATTCTTGTACAAGTCTTCCAAGAGGATCACATTGTTTCTGATTAATGGTAATTGATTATGTTATAAAAAAAAAAATTTGTTTATTTCTTCATTCCACAAAATTAATAGAAAGATAAAATTATGAAACTATTATTTTAGAAAGATAAAATTATGAAACTATTATTTTGGAGTTAAATTTTTTGTTGTTTAATGATTCCTCTGTTATACATTTTGTTTTCTTATCGCGATTCCATCAAGTATTTTACCAATCGTAATATATATTTTTGGTGTTAATCTAGTTCGGTTAGATTAAAATTGCTCGTTAAAGCCAATGATTTGCTAAACATAAACGCTTGTTTTAAAATACTGAAAATAAATATTCATTTTATAAAAAAATATTTATACATATTTTTGTTACTCAAACATACATATTTATATATTGGTTATGCAGAAAAGAAAGTAATGTGAATTTCCATAATTTGAACATAAAAATTAAGCACACATGGCAGGTGCCAATTTACAAAAAGCGATGCGTAACTTATTGCCACCATTTTTTGGAGGAATTATGTATTCTTCATGACCGGTTAGTTGTTTGTTGCAAAGTTTTTTGCAAGCTTCTTCACAAATAGTCGGATTTGGGTTTTTTGCCACTTTCATGCACTGATTCGGGACACAATGTTTGACACACATTTCAATATTGATTGAATGAGAAATTTGTGCCGAAAACATCATCGCAAAAATAGCTACAATCAGGAAAACACTGCATGTTTTCTTAAATGTTTGAGCCGCCATAACTCTGAAGATTATTTGGTGAGTAATGTTAGGTTAGTCTAGGTGATTTATATAGTGAGACTAATGATATCCATTTTTAGAAATTGTTTTTTGTTTGAAGGTTAATATGTTAATTAGGTAATCTGTTTATTGTTTCTCTCTATTGAGATATATACATCGAATTTGTTTTGTACAACTTAGTTGTGCTTTACTATTTTAGTTGTCCAAACAACTTATTGTATAATTCTTTAACAAAAAAAAAAAAAACTTATTGCTATGAGAAAACAATAATTAATCGTTCCTATTGCAAATCCTAGCTTCCAGATTCATGTACCAGTTTGGTTTATTTTGTAACCACATGGTTTTCAAATATTTATTTGTAGCAGCATATACACATCTCGCTGTCGTTTTCACATTTCTTATCACTTTTGGCCTGTTCTATTAACCGTGCGAGGGTTGGTGCGTGTAGAACTTGTGGTTCGTGGTATTGCCAGCAAAAACGGATTTCAAAACCAGTTAGCTAATACCGTCTTTTGGATGTTTGGCTAGGATACTTTGAGTGGGTTCGTGGCTCCTATTCTTCCCGGTGATTTGAGTTCATTTAGAGCCTTAATCTGTCTCCAGTCTTCACGTTTGATCAAGATAAAGTGTGTCGCCTCGTTCTAGTTGCTCCTATCTCGGCCATTCTCTGCCCTTAATCGTTAGCATTTAGCTTAGTTTGTTCGACTTTGGTTGGGTTTGTGTTTCGTACCTAGGTTTAGTTTCGTTGTATGTTTCCCTTTTTTTGGCGTATGTCTCCCTCTTTTGGGCGTATGTCTCCCTTTTGTGGGTTTAGTGTTCCGGGGATTTTTCCATTTTCAGCCGGTTTTTGTAATCCCACTTTGATAATGTCAATAAAATCTAGATGACAAAAAAAATATACATATCAATAAGATATTTGAATTGAATAAATTAAATGGTTTAATAATAGATGTGAATTGAATACTAACTCTCATTATAAAATAACGATCCCTAATCCAAATCAGTTAAGCTTGGTCACTCACAGCGTCTCCAAAGCTCAAAAAGACATAATCGTAGGATCTCGATCGATCACTACTGTCGTCTTATCCTATTGTTTTCTTGCCTATTCCCATGTGATGCTAAAAACTTGAATTTAAAACACTTAACAAAAAAACCTTTAAGGATTAAAAAGAGAGAGAGAGAGAGAGAGACTCAAATTGAAAACAGAGAAATGACCCACAAATATGATACCCATACAATAAAATTCCATAAGGGAACATGACTTGAATCCTACCCAAAGATTCTCCATTCCTCCCATGTGATCATTCTTTTTTAGTTTTTGTTTCACTTCACTTTTTATATATAAAAAGGTCATTTTTCTTTATGTGTTCTCTATAGATAACCTTGTCGGACTACTTTCATTCCCTCAAAATTGATAAGATCGTATATTTACACGGATTTGAAGATGAACATGTGAATATCTCAATATCAAGAAGTGGACTGAACAAGACTTTAGCGCATTAACTAATCATCAGCCATTTGAAATCTATGTTCAAGCATAACGTTGTGTTTATGAATAGGTATTTTACGAGTTGAGATCATCTATAGGATATATCATGAAAGGTTTTTCGAAAACCCGGAAAGATTATAAGCCCCAGACCCCGATTAACTTTCCTTTTGATCAATATTATAACATTTTTTTGGATCAATGGGTTGAACCGTTTGGACTGCAAATCAATAGATCGATAATTTTCAAAAGTGAAGATAATCTTTATTAAATATGAAGATAAATTTCTTCTAAATATATAATACTAATATACACTCGCTATTATGCCAGCGACAAAAGCTTGTTGAAACCGATATTTTCTTATTGTCACGGTCGGATCAATCTGATCGAACCGGTCCATGTTGGTTTGAAAAATACGTATATATATATACACGACAAAAGCGCTTATACGTATTTATGTATGTATTGGTTAAATTTAAATACATTAATACGTTTGATCATTGTGAGCAGTACAGTGTGTATGTGGGATGGTCTAATTGAAAAAGTGATGATACATTGAAACTCATCACTACACAAACATATCACCTGTCAATGTCTTTTTAAGTGTTTGGGTTTTTAGCTCTTGATATTGAAGCCTGTCTCCTTCTCTCTCATTTTTTTTTTTTTTTTTTAAGATCACGTGAAAGCTCAAAAATCTTGACTAACAAATAATATGGACCCCTTTTATTGTATGTTCACACTAGGATCCCAACTTTAGAAATTATGTCAATCTAGCTCCTAAACTTTAATTATTATTTATTTCCATTTGGATAAGCACGTGATTTCAAGTTTGTGAAGACAAATAGAAGACTCAATTTGAGCAATTTTCAAGATGATTATCAAATGGGGAGGAAATTTCACCAAACACTAAGATAAATCTGATCTTTTGTTTCGCCCAAAGAAGAAAGAATTGCATATTAAGCGATATAGTCTTGATAATGGAGAATTGGCCATGTGATGTGAGAGAGCCATTTAAAATTGAGAGGAAAACATAATAATTCTCACTCGAAAACAAAATAAAACTAAAATTATTTGATTCATTAATTATCAATTGATTTTGAGTCTTTTAACTTAATTTTGACATGATGAATTGGATCCAGTTTTGTGCGCCCAATTATAGGTTCAAATGAAAATTAAGTTTTACATAAAAATTTACCAACCATGTTATATTTTCTTATAAAGAGTTAAAATAGATACTATAAAAATATTATTCAACCGTAACAAAATAATACAAATTGTTAACTAAATCACTTCTAGGATTCTATAAAATGATTAAACATTTGTGACAAAAAAAAAAGATTAAACATTTCATAATTAGAAGACGAAAGGGAAAATTGATGTTATCTAGGGTACTCGTTTTAGGATGTCAGAGATGGGTCTACGGAGTTGAAGATATAGCCATGGTCACAGTTAGCCAAAGTTAATATTGACTAAGTCCTGAAGAGTCTCTAAGTCAAAGAGAAGGCTTCAAGGAGCTGGAAGTCAGCTGATAAAGTTCACTAAGGTTAAGACATGTGTCTCTCTCTCATTAGTCACATGTGTGTACATTATACATGTGTGTAAGTTATTAGGCTGTTGATTGTATATGTAAGTTATTAGGCTGTTGATTGTATATAGCATAGGATCTTCTTATTCTCTTCTATATTCTTCTCTGTTGTTGTAACAGAAAGATATAGAGAGAAAGCTTGTAAAGGAGAGATCCATAGAGAGAGGGAAAAATACATTTGTAGGAGCTCGGGATTGAGCTAAA
The DNA here is from genome assembly GCA_900406555.1 of Pseudoturritis turrita. Lineage (NCBI taxonomy): Eukaryota > Viridiplantae > Streptophyta > Magnoliopsida > Brassicales > Brassicaceae > Pseudoturritis > Pseudoturritis turrita. The sequence goes on from OVBL01000744.1 coordinate 17,313, forward strand.
GAAGCTAGTGGATTCCGGAGTATATTTTCGGCGAGAAGTAGGTCTCCGGTTAAGGAGCCGAACTCGTTAAAGTCTTTGTGTTCTTTCGTTTTATACTTTAATCTTAGATTCGAATAGTCTTCAAGGTCTAGAATGAAGCAAGATCTAAGATCGAAGTTTAACGAAGTGGTATCAGAGCTCCGGCTTTGAGAAGCTGAAGCTACGATCGAAGATGTCGGGGATAAGGATCGAGGTTGACAAGTTTGATGGATCTGGAGATTACGGTCTCTGGAAGGAAGCATGCTTGCGAATCTAAGTGTGCAAGGACTCAAGGATGTTCTTGTTAAGGTGGAGTCGAAGACAGTTGATACGGATGCAGAAGAAAAAACTCCAGATCTGAAGAAGAAGAGAATCGCATAAGAAATCGCAAGATCTTAGTGATGCGAAAGAGCGATGAACTTGATCTTTCTAAATGTAGGTCATCATGTTCTTAGGAAGCTGGATAAGTGTCTCACGACTGTAAATACCTTGGAAACCTTAGGTCGGTTGTATATGCCAAAGTCTTTACCTAACAGGGTTCATGCTCAACACAAGGTCAACTCTTTCAAGATGCAGGAATCAAGAACTATCGATCAGAATATCAATGATTTCTTGAAGTTGGTTGCAGATCTTAACAACCTAATTATCAGAAATTCCTGAAGAAGTGCAGGATATTCTCCTACTCAATGCACTGCCATCAAGGTATGATCAGTTGAAAGAGACTCTTAAGTATGATAGAGAAACAATTAGACTAGAGGAGATAGCTAGTGTTGCTAAGTCTAAGAAAACGGAATTCAAAGACTGCTCTAGCTCTAGGAATGATGGTGAGGGTCACTATGTCAGAGGTAGGACATAAACAAAAGGGTTTCAGTTCGGTAAAGGTAAACAAAAACCAAGATCAAAGTACAAGGAAGGAAAAGGAGTATGATGGATTTGTGGTAAGGAGGGTCACTACAAGAAAGCAATGTTATAAATGGATCGAGAGGAATAAAGGCAGAGGACAATCTCAAGAAAGAGGTGAAGCTGCAATGGTAAAGGAGGTAAGAGATGACGCCAAGGATCTGGTGGGTTTGATTGCTGCAGAGGTGAATTTGACAATGGGCGAGATCGCTCAAGATGAGTGGGTCTTGGATACAGCATGTTCTTTCCACATGACACCAAGGAGAGACTCTTTTATAAACATGAAAGATGTGTCTAGTGGAAGAGTAAGAATGGCAAACAACACTCTTTCAGATGTCAAAGGAATTGGTTCTGTCAGGTTTGTAAATTTAGATGAAACTACTTTTGTTCTTCATGATGTGAGATACATGTCAGATATTTCAAGAAATCTCATATCTGTTGGTACATTAGATACAAAGGGTTGTGAGTTTAGAGGTGGAAATGGAGTTATGGAAGTTGTCAAAGGTTGTATAGTTTTCATGAAAGGACTCAAGAGAGAATCACTCTACATTATACAGGGTAAGGCAAATATTCCAGAGGTAGCAGTGTCAGAACAGATAAAGTCAGCTGAAGATCAGACTCAACTGTGGCACAACAGAATGGGACATGTTGGTCAGAAGGGGCTAGAGGTACTAGCTAAAAAGGGTTGCTTCAAGGACAGCAAGATAACTGATTTGAAATTCTGTGAAGATTGTGTACGTGATAGGCAAGACACACAAGATTAGTTTTGGTCCAGCTCAACATGTCACTAAGGAGAAGCTAGACTATATTCATTCAGATCTCTGGGGTTCACCTAATGTTCTAATGAGTCTAAGTAAGTGTCAATACTTTATCTCATTTACAGATGACTTAACAAAAAAGGTATGGATTTATTTCCTAAGGTACAAGGATGAAGCATTTAGAAATTTTGTAGATTGGAATAAGATGGTGGAAACTCAGTCTGAAAGAAAGGTTAAGAAGTTATGTACTGACAATGGTCTAGAGTTTTGCAACCAGCAGTTTGATAGGTTTTGCAAAGATGAGGGTATAGTTAGACACTGGACATATACCTATACGCCTCAACAGAATGGGGTTGCTGAAAGATTAAATATGACTATTATGAACAAGGTCAGAAGCATGTTGAGTGAGAGTGGATTAGAGAAGAAATTTTGGACAGAAGCAGCTTCAACTGTTGTGTATCTCATGAATATATCACCTTCTTCTGTGCTAAATTTCAGTGTTCCAGAAGAGTTATGGACATCAGTGATGCCTTCTCTAGAAGGGTTAAGAAGGTTTGGGTGTTTGGCTTATGTTCATTCAGATGAAGGCAAGTTAAATCCAAGAGCTAAGAAGGGTGTCTTCAGAGGGTATCCAGAGGGTGTCTTCAGAGGGTATCTAGAGGGTGTCTTCAGAGGGTATCCAGAGGGTGTAAAAGGTTTCAGGGTATGGTTGCTGGAAGAAAAAAAATGTGTCATCAACAGATATGTTGTCTTCAGAGAGGATATGATGTATAAAGACATCAAAGTGGAGCTTCAAACATGTAACCTTAAATCATGTACTATTGTGAGCTTTGATATTGCAGGTACACAATTGGAATCATGAGATATGTCTCAAGGTGGAGCAGTTGCAGAAATTAAACCAGCTGAACAGACTCAAAGTACACAGGAAGAAGCTACTGAGGCAACATGCAGTCATGAAAGAGATCTTGAAGATTACCAGCTAGCAAGAGATAGACCAAAGAGACAATCTAAACCTCTAGTGAGGTTTGAAGACTATGAGGTTTATGAAGACAGTGATTATGCAGAATTCATTTGTGGATTAACTGAAGATGCTGGAAGTCCTGAGCCATCATCTTATGAAGAGGCCATGAATGATCCAGACAGTGATAAGTGGACAGAAGCTAGTGTAGAAGAAATGGATTCTTTGTGGAGAATCATACTTGGGTGCTGATAGATAGGCCTCCCGGTAAAAAGGCAATAGGATGCAAGTGGGTCTTCAGAAGAAAAGCAGGGAGTAACTGGTGTAGAAAATCCGAGGTTTAAAGCTAGACTTGTTGCTAAAAGCTACTCTCAGAAGGAAGAAGTGGATTATCAAGAGATTTTTGCACCAGTGGTAAAATATGTGTCAATAAGGTACATTCTTTCTGATGTTACTCATTATAATATGGAGTTACAACAGTTAGATGTTAAGACGGTATTTTTACATGGATATCTGGATGAGTATATCTTGATGGAACAACCAGAAGGGTTTATAGATGAGAAGTATCCAGATAGTGCATGCTTGCTTAAGAAATCTCTTTATGGTTTGAAACAAGCTCCAAGACAGTGGAACAAGAGATTTTATGATTTTATGATTCAGAATGGATACACTAGGAATGAAAGAGATTACTGTGTATATTTCAAAGTGCTGAAGAATAAGGTTTACATATATCTCCTTTTATATGTCGATGGCATATTAATAGCATCAACTGATAAGGAAGAGATCAGAAGCTTGAAGGTACTTCTAAGTTTTGAGTTTGAAATGAAAAATCTTGGGAATGCAAGGAAGATATTGGGAATGGAAATTTGCAGAGACAGAGATGCAGGAAGCTTGAGTATATCTCAGGAGAGTTATATGATGAAGGTTCTTCGTAATTTCAGTATGGATCAGTCTAAGCCAGTTGCAACACATATGGGGATACATTTTAAACTGAAGTCTACAACAAAATAAGAGTTAGAAGAAAAATAAGAGTTTATGGAAAAGATTCCATATCAGAGTGCAGTTGGAAGTATCATGTACTTAATGGTTGGTACTATGCCAGATTTGGCTTATCCTGTTGGGCTGATAAGTAGGTTTATGAGCAGGCTTATAAAGGAACACTGGCAACTAGTGAAATAGGTTCTCAGGTACATCAATGGTTCAATGCAGACATATTTGAGTTACAAAAAGAAAGGTGATTTTGTCATCAGGGGTTATTGTGATTCGGATTATGCTGCAGACTTGGATAATAGAAGGTCCATTATAGGGATAGTTTTTATAGCAGGAGGCAATACCATCAGTTGGAGGTCCACGCTTCAGAAGGTAGTAGCATTGTCAACTACAGAAGCTGAATGTGTAGCTTTATCAGAAGCTATAAAAGAAGCACTTTGGTTGAAGGGTTTTTCAGAGGAGCTAGCTTGGTTTCCCTCAAGATTCAGTGAAAGTGCATTGCGACTCTCAAAGTGCAATTGCATTGTCAAAGAATGTTATTCATCATGAGAGAACTAAACACATGGATGTGAAGTATCATTTTGGTAGAGATCACATCAACAAAGGTGAGATCCAAGTGTTGAAGATTCCAACAGCCTACAATCCTGCGAATATCTTCACAAAGGTCCTAACAGCGAGCAAGCTACAAGAAGCATTGAAGATGCTTCGTGTCTCAAGGAATTGAGATTATGCATTCAAGTGTTGAATGCAGGTATCCGGGTTTGGATACAGGGAGTCCATCAAGTATTGGATCATGGCTAAGGTGGAGATTTGAAGATATAGCCATGGTCACAGCTAGCCAAGGTTAATATTGGCTAAGTCTTAAAGAGCCTCTAAGTCAAAGAGAGGGTTTCAAGGAGCTGAAAGTCAGCTGATAAAGTCCACTAAGCTTAAGACAGGTCTCTCTCTCTCTCTCATTAGTCACATGTGTGTGCATTATACATGTGTGTAAGTTATTAGGCTGTTGATTGTATATAGCCTAGGATCCTATTATTCTCTTCTATCTTCTTCTCTGTGGTTGTAACAGAAAGATAGAGAGAAAAAGCTTGTAAAAGAGAGATCCAAAGAGGGAGAGAGAAAGATACATCTGTAGGAGCTCGGGATTGAGCTAAAGAAGCTAGTGGATTCCAAAGTATATATCCGGCGAGAAGTAGGTCTCCGGTTAAGGAGCCGAACTCATTAAAGTCTTGGTGTTCTTTCGCTTTATGCTTTAATCTCAGATTCGAATAGTTTTTAAGGTCTAGATTGAAGCGAGATCTAAGATCGAAGTTTAACAGGAGTCATGGATATTGAGAAAGTTATTAAAAATCGGACGCAAATTTTTTAATTCTTTAAAACATAAGTATAGAATGGTGAGACCACTCTATTTTGGTTTGATGTTTCGCTCTCGATTGGTCATCTATATGATGTTGTTGGTGAATCTTGTATTCAATCATTAGGTGTATGCAAATACACAATTGTGGTAGATGTGGCATCCCCAAGCACTGGCTTATACGTCGATGTCGCGGTCTTACTTGGGAGATATTGAGACACATATCCACTCTATGACAATTCCAACACTTGATGTTGGCTCACATGTTCATCTTTGTCATTTTTTTCCATAATGTGTTTAAATCGTCATTCTTGGCTAGATATACATAGAATCAGCTGTGAGGAAATGGAAACAAAGATGAGTTAGAGTAGTATCATCTAGTTCAACCAAATACTCTCGCGTATACATTTTCATCTGGTTTGCAGTGAGGAATCGATTAGCTACAAGAGTCCAAACCAGATCTTAGGGACATGCACAAGTTTGTCTTTTCGTGGAAAATCGGATGAGACTATTGATCATCTCTTTTTTGTTTGCTCGCATTCTTTCATGCTTTGGTCTTAACTTAGTCACAAGCTGTTTGGTCCAATTTCACACCTGATTGGGATGATACGTTGCATTGTTTTCGCTTTCATCGCTTCGCTCCCATCATCCTTGTCCTCTTAAAGATGGTCTTTCAAACCACTATCTATCATATTTGGAGAGAGTGAAACAGACGTCATCACCTCAAAAATTATCATCCATATAGTCACTTCATTGACTTGTTTCTCTTCAATACTCGGATTCTAGCAAGTATAACAAACACATAAATGAAATATTTTTATGGATTCGCTATAAATATTTTTTTGTCAATTGATTCCAAATCTATAAGTAAATAACTATAGGTCGAAATTTCATCAGCTGTTAAAAAAACAAACTTGAAGTGAAAGTGAGAATATATAATTTATGAATATTGTCGAAAATGAAGAGAGACCTCAAAAATCACTCACACATATCAAAGAATGATGACTTGCCTTGGTGGGTCTCACACATTCGGATACATTCTCTTTTCAATTACGAATAATACAAGTGGATCTTTCTGGTCCAACACGTCCAAAAACTAATTTGATTTTTTCTTAACAAACAAATATGGATTCTCTGTTCACAGTATGTTTTAAATTATAATGACTAGTTTTAAATAATATCTCCTACACATGCCACGGATTCACAAGCGATCAATCATCCTTCTTCAAGTATATATCTGTTTGATTCTATATCTGGTAAGTCCGAAACATTCTTCGTCTAATCAGTAAATTAACAATATCTGAATTGAAAATATTAATTCATCGTTGAAGCAATTCCTAGATCACTACAAGAAAACAAGACAATTTCGGACGGTATTTCGGACAGATTTTTAGCCGTCGAAAAATTCAAACCGAATGCGGACGGATTTCGGACCGATTTCCCATGCCTGAAAAGCCGTCAAAAATCGGTGGGAATTTTCCAACGGACAATAAAATCGTTGGGAATTAGTCGGAAAAACGGTCGGAATTTCGTGGGAATTTGAATCCGTCAGAAATCAGAAAAAAAAAATAGCAAATATACCCACAAACCATATTCCCTAAGAAATCCGTACGAAATTTCCTACGAATTTCCGACGGAATATGCAAGCCGTCGAAAATCCGTCGGAAATCCGTGAGAAAATTTCCTACGGATTTCTTAGGGAATGTGGTTTAGGATTACAAAATTCAATCATAATATTCGATCAAACAATATGATAAACATTTTAACTTTCTTTCATTTTAAAATGTCATAACTTCTAGATAAGAGTTTAAGAAGTTATAGTATATATCACTAGAGTTATTCCCGTTTGTATATATATGTTTTGTACATTACACATACATAAGTTTAAACATGTTATAGTTGGGTGATGATATTGTTCTTTCAGTATAATGCATGTTGACGTCATTTACATCGATTTTGCATACCCTATACCGTGAACCCTAGGAAATCCGTGGAAAATTTCCCACGGATTTCCAACGGCTTAATATATATATATATATTTAAAAATAATTGCTGTGGGAAATCCGTTTGAAATTTCCCACGGATTTCCGACGAATTTTAAATTTTGGATTTTGACCGCCAATTGTTTTGGAAAACCGCCAAATTTTATTTATTTATTTCAATTTCGGGGTAAATTTTAGAAATTCGGACGAATTTCCGACGGATTTCATTTTTGACGGCATTTCCCGTCGGAAATCCGTAGGAAAATCTCAATAAATTATACAGAAATGATATTTTTCCTTTATTCTCAAATTTTACTCTCACTCTCTAAATGTTTTTCCTCCTCCTTCTCTCTAGATTCTTCCGAAAAATGTAAGTTTTCTTGTGTTTTATTAAGTAAATTGTTTGTTTCATATATATAACTTGATATATTATAGGTTTATGAATGTGATTTTATTAGATTAGGTGGTTTAGATAGGGTAATGGTGAATTTGTATTGTAAACTTGTGAGTTTTGTGATGATTTAGTGTTGAATTGTTGTTTTAGTTTATAAAATTCATTTACATATTGTCAATTTTAATTTTTAATTGTAATTTTTTTTGTCAACTTTTTTATTGTAATTATAATATTATAAAATATTTTTATATATTTAAAACATTTTTTGTATATTAAAAACGTTTTTCTATATTAGAACATTTTTGTATATTAAAAAACATTTTTGTATATTAAAATACATATATACATAATTTTGATATATTATGTAATTTATTAACATTTAAAAAATGTTTAAAAATAGATATAGAAATTATTTTTTATTTTTTATTTAAATAGCGTTTTTTCCAAATTATACCTAGTGAAACTATTTATTTTTAAAATTAAAAATCAATTTTCAATATATATATATATTAATTATTTATAAATCAATTTTCAATATATATATATATATATATATAAACTCTTGGAGGTTTTCCGAGAGGAAATCGACAACATGATCCTTGAGGTATATTTCTTTTTAATAATACATATATTTTTATATTTTTCATATTTACTACTAATTGTTCTATTTTCCATAGGAAACGCCATTGCGCAAAGGTCATCGTCCCGGATTAGGTAATCTAATCTCCATTCTTTGGTCTAATTCTTCGTCTACGAGATCCTGAAATCGTTCAAGAAGTTTAGACACTAAAAAAGCGCTCGGGCAGAAAAACATCGAGGTTCAAGTATTGAAGGATCATAACGCCAAAACCCAAGAAACTCTCACCGCAACATAGGGACACTCGGCCAATTGAAGGTTATCATGCACATGAAGTATCCGCATTTTCCGCAATGACGTTGCAATCGCTTTTATTTTTGTTTTATTTTTTTTAAGCTATTTCTTTTAAATGTTTAGTATTAACTTTTGAATTGAAATGATTATTTTTTATATATTTTGGTTTTTAATATTTATTATATATAATTTATTATATAATTATTTTAAATAAAAAACATTATTTCCATTGGAAATACGTAGGAAAATAGTTCCGTCGGAAATCTGTGGGAATTATAACCCGTTGAAAATTCGTCGGAAATATGCTCATCAGAAATATGTTCGTTGGAAATTCGTGGAAAATAATTTCCGTCGGAAATCCGTGGGAAATAATTTCCGTCGGAAATCCGTGGGAAATAATTTCCATCGGAAATCCGTAAGAAATAGCTGTTTTCGACGGATTTCTGATTTCCGACGATCTAGATTCGACGGACGATTCGGTCCAAAATCCGTCCAAAATAGCTGTTTTTGACGGATTTTCAACTATTTCGTCCGTCCGAAAATGATTTTTTTTTTAGTGGATATTAATATCGGTTAATTATATAATGTATGACCAATGTAAGTTTATAAATAAATACTTTGATATATCTATTATACACAAAAAAATACACACAAATAAACTCGAATACCCATAAGGCCACTTATAAGTTCGAGATCTATTCTTTCATAACATATGCATGACTTAGATCAATATACTTGGCCTCGAACAAATAAAAATAAGTCTAAAAAACTAGGGTATATTATACTATATACATTGATTTTAATCTAGATTATGTCATTATCTGAAAACAATGATGTCCAAAAATCTACTAATCTTAATGGATTATGGATTTGATATTAGTTAAAATCATGTCATACTAAATCAACCATATTTAATCATAACTAAAAGGCTTGTCTTTTTTCATTTTTCTTTACTTCCCGCAACTAAAAGGCCTTATCTACTTGGAAATAATATATATACAAATATTTTTTTATATGAATATATATACATTTATATTCGATGTATATATATTACAAAGCTTCTATTTCAGACCTAAGCCCATCTCATTTGTTACGAATCTTATCTCTCTCTCTCTCTCTCTCTCTTTCTTTCTATCTCTCTCTCTCTCTTCTTCCTCTTCTTCTCTTCTCTTTTTGAAGCGAATTGAAGATGGATATGTACAAAGATGATAGCTCACCATACTGTTATTTCCACCCAAAGGAAGAATATGTTGGAGTGTGTCCTCTATGTTTAAACGAGAGGCTTCTGGTTTTAGCTTCAAAGCAGAGATCATCACTAAGAACCAAACACTCTTCATCTTCACCAATCATAAGCCTCCCTAAGATCTTCGCCTTGACTTCTCTCCTCAGTCGCCTCGATCTCCGTCACCGGAAATTCCATCCCTCCTCCGATCTTGACGTCTCCACAAGCCAAGAAGGTACACAACTTTATAATAATATAGTATAAATATAAATATATTTTACACATAAGTTATGCTTCATGCATCATATACATACATGATCTTATAAGATCTACTTTAAAATATCATACTTTAAGATATAATTCCAAATGGGTATTTTCCATTTTTTTATCTGTTCATACACGGAATTTTCCTTTTTCCAAAAAAGATTTTCAACTTCTCTCCCACACAATATTTATTAATATTTTATAATATATATATATATATATATCTATATATAAATAATATATATATATATATATATATGTGTGTGAGTGAAATCATGAAATTATTACATATGCTTACACTTATATTTACGAAGTTTCGTAAAGTAAAATAATTAATCCTTTTTATTTGCAACCATGTACATAATTTTCTGTATATTCACACAATCACATTCATATGGTAAGAGACTCTTTTTTCTTCAGATAATATTATTTAAATCGGCCAGCTAAAATTTTTGTTTTTCTTGATATAATGATTTGTGGGCTACGGCTAATTATATTTTATAGTTTTTTTGTTTTGTTTTGTTGAAGATTATATTTTATAGTTGGTAGATAATGTACTTTATATGGATTATTGTCTATATTTATATGAAATCTTATGAAAAAATCTTAATTATTGTATAAAGAACAATTATGATTGAAATTTAAATGTTTTATTTTTATATTTGTTCAGATTCTTTTATATCGATAAAATTCGAAGACGATGGAAACGCGTCGTGGGAGAAGAAAACAGTGTCAAAGGTTTGTGTCGACAACACAAACTCAACATGTAATAAGCAGCAATCACCTATTACGAGCAACACCAGTATCGTAGAGCACAATAGTGCCAAGTCATCGCTTAGGTGGCGCAAACGTATTGGTCATCTCTTCCACGTCATCAAACTCAGATCAGGATCGTCCACTTCTTCTTGCCACGTGGCATCATCCAAGGTCGAGGCTGGTGCCAAAGTGAGGAAACAGGGTTGGATGGTGAGGACCTTAACCAGAAGAAAATCCAGGAAAAGTAAAAGTTGATTTTTTTTTCTTCATATAATTAAATTACACTTTTTCAAAAATATTATTATTTTTAGTTTAATAATTTGGTTTGGTCGTTTCTTCAATGATTGATGCTTCTGTTTAAAGAAGAAATTATATGTGGAAGGTTTTTCTGTAAGTAAATGACAATACATGGATTCAAAGTCGAATTAAATCTCCATTAAAGTATATTATTGAATTGATTAGATTTTTATAAATGTGTATATATACATATATGCATATGTAAAGGGACAAGAGGCTTGGCCTACACCATACCTCTTTGTAGGCATGTGGTCTGAATCTGATAAAGCCATTAAAAGATGGGAGGGTCAAAATAGCCTTTTATCATCATTTTCAAAATGACAAAAGAGAAAGTTTTCGAAGAAAAAAAAGAAAAGAAAAAGGTATAAAGAGAGAGAAGAAAAACTAGGAAAGTGAGTTGCTTTAAACTAAATAATTTTGCATGGGATTCTTGAAAAACAAATTATATGACTTTTAGTGCTCACCTTAATTTCTCTTTTCTTATTTTACAAATAAATAGTACAAGTTATAATTCAAGAAGAAGAGTCCATGTTAGGTTGTTCACAATAGTGGGAAACATTGGAGCACAAAAAATGGACCCCAAAGCATTGCCCCATTCACATTGTCTTATAGTTGTCTCTTTTGTATACAATGTATATTTCCAAATCCTAAATATAAAAGATTTCGTGATAAATATTATATTAGAAATTATCGAGATAGTTATAACACAATGGTTTATGTTGGAGAATTGTCATGTGATGATTTGTATCTAAGTTTTACCAAGTTCATTTTTTATTCGAAACAAATTTGGTTAAAATGTAAAATCAATAGTAGTCGTTTGACTATGTTGATTTTGATATATGATCTTTATTGTGTTTTGAGGTGACCACTCAAAAAAAAAGTTGCTTTGGGTTTTTCCAAGTTCAAGCAAAAGTAGGAAAGCAATGTGACTCCTCCAAAGAAATTATCAATGTGGTAAGACTGATGCGAGAGAAAACCTAATTTTTAGGTTGATTAAACGATCGAGTAGACATTTGTTTACTTTTTTGCGTCCTTTTTTATACCTTTTTTATATTTTTATGAAATTATTACTCAAATGATCATATATATGTCTAACAGATTAGGTGGATGTTTAGTAACTGCATGTTCTTTTTGGCCTCCTTCATTTTATTCAAAGCGAAAGTTAAACAAGTAAAAAAAAAACCTGCAAAGTTTGCTTGGCTAAAGACTCCACCAAGAAATTAATAGCTCTCCCAATAAAACGAAATTAGATAGTCGAGAAAAATAAAGAGATAATTGAATGATAAATTAATCGATTGCTGATTATGGTAAAATCATGATGATTTGCCACCGTTTGAGACCTATGCTCCGATTTTTAGCACATGGGGATTGTTGATATTTCAAAATTTATGAAGTGATATTTGTATAATTTTTGCATGAATTTCCTAAATTTAGATTTCTTTTGTCGAGAGCGTTGGGTGTAGGGTTAAACGGGACCATTTTTTATAGATGCTCGTATTCAAAATTAGGAGCAGGACCACGCACCTATATTTTTTACCTAACATAAAGATTTTGCACAATTAAAAGAAATTTTCTGGAAATTGCCCCATTTAGATTAGAGAAAACCAAAAATCCTTAAATTAATTACCACAGAAAAATGGGAAATTTCATATGATGACCAGGACAAGGATCGTTGAGCAGGACGTGAGCCCCATTGGTCTGCATATAGACACACGTAGATATATAGCCTATACCAATCGTATAATACTATATGAGGATTAACTTTAAAACATTTCATATAATTTATGTACAAAATATGAGATTTTGCGACAATAGTTCGATATTGATAAATGATAATGCATGGTCTATATATATAAACGTTAGTCGTGATTCATGAGTGACAACAACATGTGGGATTCAAATTTCAAAGTCGCGAACTAAAGAACATGACGTATACTTGAAACTACTTCAACTACAGCATTTTCCCAAATTTATACTTGGAACTACTTCAACTATATATATGGGGAAAAAAAATATATATATATATATCTTATTATATAAAGCATTATGCAATCAACGTGACCGCGACACATAGACAAAATTATAATTCACCATTTTTATTTCATTTCAATTGTGACACGTATCAAATATAAATAATGTAAAAATAGAAGTTTTTCTTCTGTAAATTAATTATTTTTTAAATCAAATTGTTGTGTATCTAAATGGAAATAATAAGATAAAAAAACATATTATTGGATAATTAAAATAAAATAGTAAATACAAAACTATAAAAAAGAAAAACAAAACATATTATTTCATGTTTTACAAAAAGACATATTATTTCCAATTTTTAAAAGTATTAAGAAGTTTTTTTTTTCTATAAGTGATATGAAAAAAAAAATTCATTTTAAAAATGAAATAAAAAGTAAAATTCTTAAAAAAATAAAAACTAAACTTGACGAAAATATAAATTTTTAATTTGATGATTAATTGCAAAACATATGTGATCATTAATATCTATATAACATATCGAAAATATTGAAATTTTTTATTTAAAATAGTTAAATAAATAGTGAACTTGAATAAAATAGAAAATTGAATTTGAATATGATAATTAATCACAAATCATACATGACTAATTATTTCAATATAATATATATATTTTTTTACTTTATGTTTTCGTTTTATAGAACTAAATAAAATTTCATTTAAAAAAATTAGGTAAATGGTAAATTTCGGTAAAATAAAATATTTGAATTTAATATGATAGTTGATTCCGTAAAATAAAAAGAAAAGTTATGAACATGCATAACTTTATATAAAACGCATCCAATTTTATATAATAAAATATATATATATATATATATATATATATATCATACGATGATTTTATTATTATTATTTATTAGTTTTTGTTTAATATTGTTTAATAGTTTATACAGTAATATATTTGTATGTTATTCTTTATATATGTATTTATATGCGTAAACGTTTTATTGTAAGTGTATATAGATGTGCGGTTTATCTTTATTAAATTTAATTGGTTACTAACAATAAGTATTTTACTTTATTTTTATCATATATAAATAAAATTATTATTAAATTTCGCGTATCACGCGGATCTTAATCTAGTATTATATATATCACTTAGCGCTTTGTTAAAGCATCTCCATGAATAGTATCTCATTGAGTATCTACAATGTTAATAAAATAATAATAATATTAAAATATTATGAAGGGTTCTAAAAAAGTGAGAAACCCATATTATTATTATTTTATTAGTATTGTAGATATCCTATGAAATACCATTGTTGGAAATGCTCTTACCCAACACAATATATTAATTTTAAAAAAGTGGTAATCATTTTGAATAGTTTAATACACTTTTGCTCATAGTCCGGCCTTATAATAAACAATTTTCATTTTGTAATTCGGAAGATGTTTTTATGAAAATATGATAAAAATGTAGAACACATCTCACTGGGCTTCAAACTTCCACAACGATTTCTAAATTAATGGGTTTTGCCCACAAAATGTGGTGGATCCACATGGCTAGTCGGATGGACCAAATGAGCGCTACATGTGCACTTCTCTAATCTTACCGGTTGAATCTAACTATTTAGGTCTTGTTGTTTGGATGGTTTTTGGATTTTAGATTTTGGTTTTTGATTTTGTCGTAGATTTTAGTTTTTCTAAGAACTTGAATGGTGATTTATTTAGATTTTGTTTACATGTTTTTTTTTAGTTTTTGTTTAAAGTGTGTGAAATTTCTAAAATAAATATATATACGTTATTAATAACAAAATATTGGTCATGAATGTTTATGGTTTTTAAAATGGTTTTTTTTTTTGTAGATTTTTTTTTTTAAAATTTGATTAGTTATTAATTTAGGTTTTCGTTTTGTCAATAATTTTTTTTTTTTAAACTTGACTTATAAGTTAGATTTTATTTTATTTTATTTTTTTGTTTTTAATGAATTTAAAATTATTAAAATAGTAACTCACAAAATTTTGTGAGTAATACCAAAATATTATTGATAAAAAGATGCATATAGATTTATTTCATAAAATTCAAAATAAATAGTTAATTTTTTTAATTAAGTTAATTTTATTGATAAAATACTTTAATAGATTTTTATTAATATGAGTTATTATTTTCGTAATTTTCAATATCAGAATTTAAATGCTAAAATAATTATTTTTATCAACTCAAAATGATTTGGAGTATTTGTTATTTTATTTCTTTTTAATTGTGTTCTCATTAAAAAAAAAAAATTTGCAACAAAAAAAAAAAAATTCATCGGCAATCACTAAGCAAAAAACACTAAAACATAGATATATAAAACTACAAACAATCAAAGCCTTACATCAATTTTTAAAAAAATCTTGATTGGATAATCTTGATTGGATAAGAAAATGGTTTTAGGGAATGGATAAGAAAACCACCAAAATTTTAGGGAATTAATTTTTTTAAAATCTTGATTGGATAAGAAAATAGTTTTTAGAAAAACAAAAACCAAAAACTACTCAAAAAACTACAAACAATTAAAGCCTTACATCAATAAATTTATTCGTATTCTTGTATCCATGTATTACGCAAATTCTAATTTAATATATATTTTCTAGAAAATACATTAGATTTTTGAAGATAGTTATTTAGACGTTGCAATGAACAACAATCAATAGAAAATATTTGTTAGAGATATAGAAAGAAAAATTAATATGGACAATCTAAGTAAATATCAAAAGATTTGTTTTCATAGAAATACAAACAATTGAAAACAAAAAATGAAAAAACGAACACTAGCTTAATCAATGAAAGCAAAGATAATCCAAGAGGACACTGGAAACTGTATACATTCACCAATCCAAAATAAAATTAAAAAAGCACAACAAGTTACCGAAGCACAACAACACACTTATTAAAACGTTTATACCAAAGAGAAGATATCAGTAACCATGAGCTATAGAGTCATAACAAAATGCGATGGGATCGAACTTGCTCATGGTATGTGGTCTCATTGGTTTTGACAAAGTAATTTTCACGTTTCACTAAATAAAAAAAAAACAAAAAAAACTATAACCTAGCCCAATTGAGAAATACATGAATTATAAGGTGCAAGTATAGTGAAAGAGAAACTATGAAAACAAAACTCAAAACCCCATCAATTGAATTTGAATAGATGGAAAATATAGAGTGATAGGAACGTTTGAGAATTTTATTTATTTTAAGCATTATATATTGTTCTTAGACTAGAGATAGTGTGACCAAGGATATAAGTTTCCCTGAACCGACAAGGTTAAATTAAAATCTATTACAGCTTCACCACCAAGATCAATTAACTTATTATAGATAATATAATATTCGATTTGGTGCGGAATGTTCATGTTGAAAGTGAAGTCATGGTCTTTCCATTCACCATTCTCCAAGTACCTCTCATAGAACATTACTTCCGTTACAGCAGGTTAACTGTTTCACGACCAATGCTGTTGTTCCATAGCGTCCATTTCCTCCCTGAATCCAATAAAAGATAAAAAGAAAAGAGATTAATGTTGCAGGTGAGATCATTTGTTGTCCATGATGAAACAAGAGATCATTTGTTGTTCTCTTGTCACTTTATTGTGGAGATCTGGTCAATGGTACTAAGGAGAATTGGAGTCTCGCCGTTCATCTTCCAATCATGGACAGCCTTGCTTGCTTGGGTAAAACTACGATCTGATTGTGCTCCCACTCTTTTACGTAAAATGGTGGTTCACACAACTATGTATTACATTTGGCAAGAGAGGAATAACAGGATATTCAACTCAGTGACCAAGACAACTACTCAAATTTTCAGGAATATTGACAGGCAAATTCGTAACACAATCATAGCAAGACGTCATCGGAGATACTATGGAAACTTAATGATTTTGTGGATCGACTGAGTGTGGAATCTTCCGCACAAATCCTTTGTTATCATGTTTTTCACCTTTCTTTTTTTGCCGTGATAACAAATAACCGAGTTAAACTCATTTGTAAAGCTCAACTTTCATTTATATGAATATTTACAGTTTCGAAAAGAAAAAAAAATGTTGCAGGTGAGGATCATAAACAAAGGGTTTAGATGATATTCATCTTCTTCTTTTTTTCATCATTTTCAACAATGTGATGGTCTTATATGATGATGCATCATGGTTTGCTTGATTGATAGACAGGTAAAAAAAAAAGGTTGATTTCTTGTTTTGTTTTTACCCTCCAAGGTAAAGCCAACAAAGACTGAAATTATGGAGCTGATGTTGGAGAGTACTTATTGGTTGTCTAATAAAACAATTTTTCTATTTTATATTCTAAAATGGTGAATGCAACTTAACAAGCACCTGAGGTTCTATGGTGTAGTGGTTAGCACTTTGGACTTTGAATCCAGCGACCTGGGTTCCACTCCCGGTAGGACCTCTAAATAATCTCCTTTTTTTCTCAACATTGTAACCAGGGGTGGAAATAAAAACTGAACCTAGCTTTATAATAACGTGAATGGTAAAAAAATCCATATAAAAACATTTTTATCCAAAACCGAATTCAACTTGAAATAATTTCTTTGTTTGAATTTGGATCCGTTTCCCGAAATCCAAAAAAAAATCCGAACCTAACAAAAAAAACCAAATGCCCAAAGCTAATTGTAAAATAATCAACAAATAAACATTTACAAATAGTTTTCCTTTAGTACATACAAATCTGAAAGCTATTTAGAACTTAGTAGCAAAGCCTCAGATATAAACAACAGATGAGTGAGCAAGTAGTCATACAACATACCATGGATTTCAGTTGGTGATGATAATGATCAATGGATGGCTTCCAAATTGGCTAATCATCTCCATGGTTGTGATGGTTGCTGTTCTCTTGATTTCTTCTGTTGCTTCTCTCTCTTCTGCAAGCATGAAACAGATCCAATCCGAGGCCGACATTGAGAATGTTCATTCCCACCATACCAAACAGAGCGAGCGGCAACTCCACGCCTTTCCCAAACTTGTGTGCGTCTTTGATCAGCTTGACAGTGATTAGAATGTGAGGAATGCATCTAGCAAACACAAAGGCTGTCCAGTTTAGTACCCACTCCAGTTTCACCAATGCCGTGTTGCTGTCTCGGATTCCCGCCATTCTCCTTAGCTTCCTCACGTGCAGAAAGATCGAGTGCATCTGTTTACACATCGGAGTAACAAAGGTCACTTCGGTTTGAATAAGTAGATGTTGTGGAGGTGAAAATGTAGTTTATATCCAACTAGATAGTTATATATGAAACTAGAGCAAATTAATGTAAGCATAGATCCGGAAAAGAAGAGAGAAAAGCCAGGGAAAACCTTCAGGGAGACACAAGTGGAACGTACCTCACAAATGAGAGTAAGGATCAGGTAGTTGATGGTTACGTTTCGGTAAAGAGCCAATGTAAAGCAAACGAGGAGGACGAGATGATGAACCAGAATGGAAGGTATTAAGCCGCTGTATAAGCGGTACTGAAGCATATCCCACTGGTCATATGCAAAGTAGCCGCAAGAGAAACACAAAGCTGGATATGCCCATTTCCAAGTACCACCAACCAACTCTGAATGATCGAACATCTCTTCTAAACCTTTGGCTAAGCATTGATTGAGCAGAATGAAAACGACTGTAGTAACACAATTGCAGTGTTGAAAGATGCAAAATCATGATCAGTATGGCTTGGTGACGAAAGAACTGCATCACACACAGGATATGGCAAAACAGATGGTGTGATGGTGTTTTAAACCATTTAAATAAATACATTCAAGGGGGTAATCCAGGTCTCAAAGAGAAATAGCTACTGAGAGTAAATGATCAGCATGAATGGCAAAACTATAGAAGCGGCGAATAAGCTTCCCAGACCCAAAGTTTATATAATAAAAGGTAGGTAAGTGTCTATCCATTTAGTTTGATCTCTTTTGTTAATTAAAAACAGGCCACATTCCGATTCATGGATTCAACAAAGGCTATATCAAATTTGGGAGTTAAAGAGTTGAGTCTATAATCAAAGACAAGTTACAAAGCAAAAGATAAAAACCTTGAAAATGGCATCCATTTCCACATATGATTTCTGGCTTATTCTTTACCTCTTTAGCCTAAACATGAAATATGTCTCTGACTAAAATAACTAAGAAACAACAACCATACCCCTAACCCTAAGATAAAAAAGCTCAACATAGAGAGAGAAGAGGGGAAGAAAGACCTGAGGCGGAGGTGATGATTGAGTGCAAAAGCGAAACAGAGGTATTAACGAAGAGAGGGTCACGAGAGAGCCATGAACGAACAACCCAATTCACCAATTGAAAGAAGCATCCACCACAAATCACCCAGAGAAGCTCGGTCCGGAAATTGAAAACAATCTCAAACACGACGGAGACAAGCCAAAGAAGCAGCGTCGCCAGAAAAAACTGACCCGCCCCATTCTTCCCTCCCGTGCTCCCCGCAATCCCCGTCCTACCCATCGAATCCGGCAAAGTTTAGCCCAAATTGGATTTTTCAGGCGCGCAAGCTCCGATTATCCATCTCCAATTTTGGCGGACGGGTCTATACAAATTGCCTTCACGTTATAAGCTTACAAGAGCGCCTTTGGGACGCAACCGACACGTGTACATCGACTCCTGATGCCGACTCATCTCAACTTTTAAACAAAATCGTAAGATTTTCAACGTCGACATAAATATATTTTGTGCCGACATTCGATGTCGACAATTCTGTTATCTAATGAAACCCAATCAACTCATCAGTCACGGCCCAGCCCATTTAATCATCCGAAGATATCGGTCCATCTATAGGTCTCGCCGGCGGGAAATAGCGAATAAGTGGGTGAAAAATGGAAACAGACAACTCAGGTATTAAAAAAATACTGCCCTTGCATTGCGCAGGCTAATTTGTTTTTAAAATTACACTTTCGGTTTTCATCGGCATAAATCTTGTTTTGTTACCAAATAATTCAAGTTGCGAATAATTTTATTTAAATATAAAATTCAAGTTGTAGATGACTTTTCAATTAAATTATATATGTTTAATAAAACTATAAGGTTACATTCTTTCGTCTAATGTAATTTTCTTATAATCTTAAATCTAAATGATTTTTACAAAACCAATTTTTTTAAGAGTTCTTACAAAAAGACAATTGCCTAATTAGTACTTATAGTAGACCTAAACCAAAAATAGAGATGTCAACCAAATGCTCACGATGTCCGGCTGAAATTGGCCATGATTAAATTGTTGACCATGTGGGTGGTCTATTTTCCGAAAAAGAAGAGTTACCAGAAGACATGGATTCTGCAGTTACATTCTCTCAATATTCCATAGATTGTTCTTCGGCCATTTTTTTGAAAATCTTGTGGGTTGTGTTAAAAATCTCCACAGTTTGGATTACAGAAAATATTTCTTGTTATTTGCCTAATGATGCATCATGAACAAACATGAAACTGAGTTTTAGACTTTTACAAATTACCAATGGAATGTTAATATGATAGACTTGTCAGTAATTGACAAAACTGGATTGTGAATAGAAATAGTTTTCATATTATAAAAATGGACATGAAATCAAGAAAGAATGTTCAAGTGCTGTGGAGAATTAAACAATTCATGTTTCTTGGTGAACTAACCTCGGCTAGAATCCAAGTCAGGCTCTTCATGACCCGATGCATTCCACTTGATACGTTTACATGATCATAGACTGATGTCTTTAGATGTGAAATAGATCATTGAGAAAATAAGAGAAAGAGAGAAATATTTTGATGATGATTCCTGAATAATTTCTCCGTACATGTGTTTGCGTACGATAGACCGAAAAGAAGAGGTAGAGTAAAAAAACTTGGTAATGAAATCAGAACTCGTGAACATGTGAAATTACCTTGAATCAAAAGAAATTTTGTCTTTGTTGAGGCGAATCGGACGATAAAGATGGATTTACAGAAATATTGATATGCACCAATCTAGTGGTATATCAAAGAAAAAGAGAGAATAAAACGGTTGCAGAGAACGTCAAAAGGATCGTGGGCAAGAAATATTTAATTATTTTTTGCGTTAATTGGTTTTTTATTCCTAGTATATTAAAGTAGTTTTCGGAAGTGAAAGAACATAAAATAGTAGAATTTAAAACTTATGACACAGTAGCAGAACGAGAGAGTTGCAGTTTTTTTAGAATTGATTTGTGTTTTATTATAAAAAGATTATCTGAAATAATCCCAACAAAATACATCACTAGAAATTTAAGTAACGGTTCGAAAAATTCCAATAACTAAAATCATTACTGATATTAGGAAAATTTTGATTTTGGAACGGATAATTAAGATAACTTGGATAATTTCAGGAAATTTAAAACCAAAATTTAGAATAATTTTCTTTTTTTCATATCCGTTAGAATAAATTAAACTCTACAAGATCATTATTCAAACGGGAACAGGTGTTAGGACAAAAAAATTGGGGGCGGATACGGATCGGAACGGTTCCATCTCAAAATGTACAGCCCTAGATCATCGGGACAAAAGCTGAAGCAAACCGGCTCATACTATACAGTATACAGTAATACAACAAAAATCAAGTGTTGTTGTTAGTTGTTACAGACACAAAGGAACAAAAAGATTATAAACAAAAACACCATCAAACTGAAATATTCAAGAGCATGTGTAAGTAAAATATAATTTGTTTTGCCTTTAGACCGGTTTCCACACAGACAAAACCTCCTGAAACATCTCCAGCATCAGTTCTCGATCCGCTTGCCTGAAGAAACTGCTGATTTCTTCTCTCACGTCATAAATCTTTCCGAAATCAAACAAATACATCAAACACCCTTTCTTCAATTTCTCCAGCTGGTAAAGCCAAGCCTCTTGCAGCCTCTCTAGCACATTACCCGAGTTTATATCTTCCATTAGGCTCTCCTCGCACGCCGCTTTCAAATCAGTTATATCGTATTTGTTTGCAGCACCGAGAAGGGCGAGCCTGTGTTTCCAGAACTCTTCTTGGGTTATGTTACCATAGAGGTAACTTAGGAGAGCCATGCAAGATTCTCTTGACATGTCTTCGATGTGGATTGTGGATGATTCTTTTTCCTTGAGGTCGTGGTGGAACATGCTTTTGAAGACGGTTGAGCTAGCCGAGAGGATGGCTTTGTGAGCAGAGAGCGTCCCATCGGATGTGTGGATTGTGACATCGGATAGGATGCTTTCCTCTAGCATCCGGGATAAGCATTTGAGAGTGGTTTGAGTCGAGATTGATTGCATTGTCGCATCCGTTGGCCAAACAGGAGAAGCTTCACCACCCTGGATTTGATTTGATCAACCATGGAAAATGAATGCTAGAGAGGGAAGTAACTTGCTGCTAAAAAAAAAGGCTCAAAACTTACATTCAAAGGGCAGATTTTGAGATCAAGAAACTCGACATCAATGGTGAATCGACCATGGAAGCTGGAATCCACATGCCACACGCAATCGTCAGTTGTACGCAGCAGTTTTTCAAACACTGCACCACAAATACACAAAAGCTAATTCAGTTCTAACCATTCCCATAAGATACTAATCATCTGCAATCACTAACATATAAATTTTGAAACTGATTTTTATATCTTTCCATCTAAATGCAACAAACTTCCAAATTGCACAAGCTGAGAGATTCATGATAGCAAATGAAACTCCATTAACTCAAAATTCCAAACCCCTAATTCAACCACCACAACATAATTTTTACATAAACCGAATTAACAATCAAATTCCAAGAAATCCGACAAAACCCTCAATTATAAGACCAGACATACCAGGAGAGATGTAGAATCTACGATTAGGGCCAACGTTGGAGACACGAAGAATAAATTTGGCAACAGGAGGTTGCTCCTTGGATACTCGAGAAAGTTCTGGGAAAAGCCGTACGGATAGATAACGATTCCTCTCTATAGACAGATGCCTTCATATCCAAAAACACAAAATCAAGAATCCCAGAAAATACCCAGAAAAAGGTAAACAAAGAAGAGAAGGTGAGAAAAAGAGAGGGTTACCAATTCCAAATTCCAAGTTTGAAAGGATCGGATTTCTTGAAAGAACAAGGCCCAAAATTTTCAATCCTCCATTGTGCTAACCTCGAGATTGTTTCCACCTTCGTGTCCCCCATCCACTCTCTCTCTCTCTCTCTCTCTCTTCTCTCTGTGAACTACAGATATCAAATTTTGACTTCCTTTTTCTCTGAACGGTTTACTTTACGCCAAATAACATTGACGAAGCAAGCAACTCAGACAGACACAAACGCCTCCATCGCCTGCCACGTGTACGGATATGATACGCTTTTAAGTTAGTAAACCGGGTCGACCGGTTCGATCCGGTTTAGCAACAACATGAAACCCACTCTCGGTTCGAAATCGAAAGAGAGAGAACAGAGAAGTTAGAGATATCGGATAATATGGCGACGGAGAAACCGAAGATCGTGTGGAACGAAGGGAGACATAGATTCGAGACGGAGGATCGCGAAGCTTTCATTGAATACAAGATGATGAACAACGGGAAGGTCATGGATCTGGTCCGAACCTACGTACCGTCTTCCAAAGGAGGATTAGGTTTAGCTTCGCATCTCTGCGTCGCCGCCTTCGAACACGCCTCCTGTCACTCCTACTCCATCATTCCCACCTGCTCCTACGTTTCCGTACGCATCGCTTCTTCCTCTTCTTTTTTTTATCCCTCAAATTTGCGTGCGATGAAACAGCGTCTTTTACTACAGTATTGTGTCTTATGAAATCTCTTGTCTTTCGCAGGAAACGTTTCTTCCTCGAAACCTATCTTGGAAGCATTTGGTTTATCATTCAGAGGATCCCAAGTTCCTCAAATCTAGCATCTGATCATGTCCTGCTTGTACGGAAGCTTTTATGAATAAAAAACATAAACAAATACAGTATTAAGCTTCTTTTCATGTCTCTGTAACAACTAAATCTCAAAATGTCTCGCAGTTGGCTTGTAACAGCAACAAACAAACAATAATGTTGTCATCATAATGAAATAAAACGTGAAACATATTATTCTATGATACATTTTGTTTTTGTACAGAGACGTTGCTTTGTCTTTAGCCAGTGACAAAGTAATCCATTTTCTCAGGAGGTAAGTTCAATACCGATTGGTCAACCTACATCAACAAAACAGATTCAGATCGAATCAATGTAATCCAAAATGTGCATGAGCTATATATAGATGTATAAAGCAAGCTTTTTTTCGGGTTTACTTACCTCTTCGAAAGGAATGAAGACGAATGGAGTCATACCCCTCTTGTGTGAGACGGCAGGTATATCCGGATTGTGAGTTTCGTCGTCCCCCCAATTTTCAACTACCCCAAGAATGTCTTCTTCTGTGCTGCTTACTTCCTCATCGTTCACACCACTTGTCACAAGTGACAGTAAATCCATCCGGTTATTGGCTCCAATCGTTGTTCCTCTTAACCTAACCACACCCAAAAACAAACCCACACCATAAAGATCAAATTGACTGCAAGCTATTCAGTTTAACCCTGTCTTTTCGCTATAAATCATAGAAATATTCATCACATTCATCATAAAATCAGATAGGTCACGGTTTGGGATGTTGTCATGGGTAAAAAAACCTACCCTTCCAGAACCCAAAAAAACCCGTCCAGAAAAAAGAAAACCCGAAAAAACCCTGCATTAATAGGGTAACCCGAAAAAAACTCTGAATTACCCACGGGTACCCTATTTTTTTTTTTTTTAGGAAAACAGTTTTTTAGGGAAAAACCCAAAAAAAAATTTTGTTTATGATTAATTATCATTAAATATTTTCTGTTAATTTTTTATTTTAAATTTGTATGTAACATAAATAATGTTGTTACGTTTGTGATAAATAATCATGTTTTCAACGAAAACATACAACTTCCTTTTCGACAGAAAAACGGAATTTTTCATTTTGACGGAAAATGAAATATTAGGTTTTTGACGGAAAAACAGAATTTTACATTTTTGGCGGAAAAACGAGATTTTATGTTTTTGGCAGAAAAATTTAAGTTTATGGCAGGAAAACGGGATTTCACATTTTTGGTGAGGAAACAAGAGTTTACGTTTTTGGCGGGAAAATTTACCGTTTTGACATTAAAATAATTAATCCAATATTATTTTTGAAATAAACATAATCAAAACGTTTCTTCCATGATTTTTTAAATTATAAAATAAATTAATAAATATTTCATTATAAAATTATTTTAAGAGTATTGATTTATTAAAAAAAAAATAATCCTATGGGTACCAATAGGATAAATCCTATTTGAACTTGTGTATAAAGGGTACTCGACTGTTTTGAGCCCTCATCTTTTTATACAAAAAAGATAAGGTTATGGGTTTGAATTTTTTTCAAGGTTTAGGGTATCCATTGGGTAATTACTCATATTTAACATCCCTAGTCACGGTACTTTGGCCTTCCCAAGAGGTTAAATCCTTCAACATGAGTCTGGATTCCTCATAAGTACCGCATCATTAATGAAATGAAATTTTCGCTGTCCTGATATTTTGAGGGATTGTAATACCTTAAACGGATCCTTAAGACAGTAGGGCGCGTCCCTGGATACAGAACAGCTGCTTCAATCTGCAAAAGAACACGTTTTCACGATCATGAGAGATGCTCAGAGATGTAATGTTGTTGATTTCCAGCCAATAGGGTTAGATAGAGGCAGCTAACCTTATCATCTGACATTGACAATGTATAAGTGCCTCTGTAAAGACAGTCTGCTTTAGAAGCCTTAAAGTTCATGTACTTGGCAACATCCTTCAATTTCTGCGAAGAGTTCTGGAGGATGACATAAAAAACCGATGAAAATGATCAGAGTAGATCCTGCCAGCAGCTCAACGCTTATACCTAGTTAGATCGTAGTGTGCAAACCTTGTAAAGAAACCTGCCAGAAGGGTAGAATCTTATGTAGCGGAAGTAACAAACCTGCGAAAACAATTCCAAAAGAAGAGGCAACTCATTAAATGGGTCTATATGGGACAGATGAAGAAAATAAAAACAGAGCAAGTTCAAGTTAAAAAAACAAAGACTTTACAATGTGAACTGGATTTGTAATCTTCCACTCGGCAATTCCAGCTCGAATGTAAGTATTCCTACTCACATAAAGACCTGAGAAGAAGATACAAAGTTTGAAAATAATCAAGCTTCAAGCTAAAAGTCTTTGAGAAAGGGTCCATGAAAGCAAGGCCACTTTGGTGAAGAAAGATATAACCAGAGTTGATGTTAGTCTAGGCATACAAGAGAAAAGACACAACAACAATCAGTTGACGGTAGAAGTAAGAGGATGAAGAAAGAAAGATTACCATCAGTACGAACCCTGGATCTTAGAAGCCACATTTTCCTCCATGATCCATCATACTTAGACTGCAAGATCCTATAGTTTTCGATAACCCCAGCAGTCTGCCAAGCTTTCAAGCACGCGTTACGCCAAAACACAGGGTTTCGAACCGTGTACCTCCACTTTCTGCAGACACAAGCTGCTCTTCCTAGGTCATAAGGCAACATCCGAGCAAAAACCTACAAGTAACATATCCACGAGTCAGCTTCAGCAGTTAACAAAACAGATTTTAAGTAGAATGGGAAAAATTAGTAAAACAAAAAAGATATGAAGCTCCAACTTCGAAAAGAAGCTCATCGGGCAAGCAACGATGAATCAATGCTGGATCAAAATGAGGTTTACTGCTCGTACTTCCAAACGGGGCCACGGGCCTCACATGGACTCCATAGAGATCTGAAAAAAAAAGAGAAAATGCAACTCATGAAAAACCCAATTGTAATAAAAGATAAAATCACATTACAGAATGGATGTTAAAAGATTAAGATTACCAAGCCAAGGCCTCTTTGTAATAAAGTATTGTACAGTCCTGAGCCGCAACGCAGATTCAAGCTCAGATGGTACTGTGAGAGCATCTGTGAAATCAAAAACATTTCATTTCTCAATTTGTAATAATAGAACACCTTTCACGAGACTACCAGATCAATTGCTAATAGTTATTTAACCCTCTAAATGATGATTTGAAGGAGAATATATCAATCAGACCCAGAGAGCCATCGATACAATTCCAAATTATCAAATCGAAAAACCGAAAATTATCCGTTCACGATATCATACATCGATCCGATAAAATTTTACAGAATTCAATCTGAAACTGAAATACCTGAAGTCATGGAAACTGCTAGCTAGACGAAGATGAAGGCTCGGAATCAAAATCCAGCGGTTTCGTAGCCGGGAAAATAACAAGACGATAGGACCAGAGACTCCTCTCTCTCCCTTGTACTAATTTTTTTTTGTTTTCTTGTCTCGAGTTTCGCATTATTCACAACCAAACCGACATTTGATTTTGACCCAAGTCGTTTGGTTTAGTTTAGCTGTTTGATTGTACAGTGGTTGGTTCCTAAAAATGTGTGGTACTTTACTGGTTACGAATTTTATATATATACATTTTTTTTAAAAAAATCAGGAATAGCCGAAAAACAAAAAATCATGTGATTCAGAAATGTGGAATTAACCGGTATGTATACTCTTGGTATTATATATGGATCAGGATCAATAATAAATTATTTTAGTCACATAAATTAGATTTGATTGAGGTTGTATAATTAAGATAATTATTCAAACAACTTTGGAAAGTCTCATAATTACTAAAATAATTTTGGGAAAAAATGAGTTTGCTCAAAAGTTGGTAAAAGACCTTTAAACTTTTTTTTTAAATAATGAAAAATGCTATTGACATTTCAAAAAATAAAAAAAAATTAAAATAAAAAAAATTTTTAGCAAACACTATTTATAAATGGCTATTTATAAATGGCATTTGCGATTGACGATTAACGTTTGCGACTGGCATTTGTAATTAGCGTTTGCGATTGGCATGTGCGACTGGCATTTGTAATCAGCGTTTGCGACTGGCGTTTGTGATATGCGTTTGCGATTGACGCTTGCGTTTGCTTTTGAAATCATGGTAGACTTGTTTTCTAAATGATGGTAGACTTGTTTCTAAATGATGGTAGACTTGTATATCGAATGGCGTTTGCGACTGGCGTTTGCGTTAGAAAGTCATTGTATTTAAATACAAGTCTACCATCATTGTATATAAACATACAAGTCTACCATCATTGTATGTCAGTATACAAATCTACCATCATTATATATAAGCATACAAGTCTACCATCATTGTATGTAAGCATACAAGTCTGCCATCATTGTATGTAAGACCATATTAAATCTACCACCGTAGTAACTAATAAATCTACCAACTGAAGGTTGTTTAAGTAAACTCGAAAGATTGAATAACTCTACCGCGTCAATAATAAGTCTACGACATATTATAAATCTGCCACCACTATAAATAAGTCTACGATCCAAAACACGTGTAAGTCTACCTCCCATGAATTTAAGTCTACCACAAATAAATTCAACTTTAACGTCCACCTAATAGTTGACTTTTTAAAGCCATGATTGTCAAAATCAACGTAAACTTGAGGAATAAAATTGAAACCCAAATAGTTGAGAAATAAAAATACCACATTACAAAACTTGAGGAATTAAATGACCGTTTTTATTACTTATTTTTTCCTTTTCGTTTGTTAAAAAAAACCTAAAGTTCATAAATAAATATAATTGTATGTCAAAAACGGTTCAAAAATTCTTTGACATCAATGGTGTACTTAATCTTAATCAAATGCGGGGGTTCACAACCTATTTGAGTTATTTATGTATCATTAAGAAAATACTCTTAGATGTTTAATGTTAATTTGTATTACTCTTATCGAGACAAATCAAAAATGGGTTAGAAAAAATTAAAGACCCTTTGGGATAAGAAAAAAAATAAAACGCATGAAACGTTTAAGAGAAAACTCAAAGGAAAGAGGGCATAAAATTGAAATAGAATTCAAGAAATAGTGGTTGTAGTTGAGATGCATATTTGCAAGAAACCCATACTATTTTTTTTTTTAACCGCGAGATTCTCATAAAATTATTTTATTTTTTAGTTTTGTTAATTGACAAATAATTAATTGAATTAGGATTATACTCTTCACATTATATATATAGATGGTATAAATACTATAGATGGTAAAACTATTTTTCATGTGTAAAACTTATGTCACAAATTATTTAAAATATTGACTCATCTTCACCAAACATATATTTTTATTTTTCCTAATCGCCGTTTTTAGTGTGTTCCTCTGAACACTGGTTATCGCAAAGTTAGATCTTCGACGGAGCTTTTACCATTGAAGTTTCTTAAATCTATTCATTGTGAGTATTTCTCTCTTAATTATATGATACACTTTATTATTTAAATTTAGTTTTATTAGCACATTTGGAATATCTTTAAAAAAATCGGTAGTCGATTCCTGATATGTTTGATTTCCAGTGAAATTTAAGTTTTTTGTTTAAGATATATGTTATCTACTTAGAGTCTAAGTTTTAGTATTGTTAAATTTTGTGTTTATGTTAGTTTTTAATGAGATTGTAATATCATGTAATGTATACTAGATTTTTTTTTTTTTGCTATGGATTGTGTTGATACTTTTAATGTGTGTATATATATTAGTAAGACTGGAAAACGGTCATTTAATTCCTCAAGTTTTGCAATGTGCCATTTTTATTCCTCAACTATTCGGTTTCAATTTTATTCTTCAAGTTTACGTTGACTTCGACAATCAAAGTTTAAAAAAGTCAATCATTAAGTTGACGTTAATGTTGACTTTTTAAAACCCTGATTGTCGAAGTCAACGAAACTTGAGGAATAAAAGTGAAACCTGGATAGTTGGAGAATGAAATCGCGACATTGCAAAATTCGAGAAATTAAATAACCGTTTTCCCAGGAGATTTATGCCAAATTTATAGACTGTATAAGTTTTGTTGGGATGTTAGTTGAAAGAAATAGATTTATGGATGATGCAGTATGATTACATAATTGATTCTCTCTTGGTTTTTTTCATACTAGATGATTTCCCATCTATGTATTGGATGAACAATTGAACATCATAAATATTTGGATGCAAATGATCCAATAAGACCAGATGTGGTTTAGGTAACCTCTAATTACATAATTATGGGTTTATATGCCATACACTCAACTTGTTTCTTTGCTTACATTTGTCTTACACTTTTGTAAGTACGGTGGAAACTTTGCATGTGCCTAGATCAAAACATCTTATCAAAATTTAACCATTAACTCAAAAGATGAAGCAAAGAATTATGTTGATGAAAAGTTATTACTCTTCTTGACAGGGCCGGCCCGATGTTATATAAAACCTAAAGCACACCACAAAACTTGATTCCCCTTAATCATAGTTAATTCTTTATAAAGAAAATTAAAATCAAAATTGGGTAAATATCATTGAAATAATTATGTTTTTTCTTTAAAGTACGGAAACATCAATACATTACTCATAAAAATAATTTTCTTAACTTTCTTTCCTACAAAATCATTCATCAACTTCGGATTAGTAGAGAACTATAATTTTATGATTTTATTAGTAGAGAACTATGATTCTATGATTTCATTTTAAGTTTCTTAATAATAACCATATATAAACTCATACACTTTCTTAAGTTTCATTTTATGATTTCATCACAAACGCTCAGGCTCATTTAGTAATAGAAATTTTGTGCAAAATTTCTACACCTTAAAATCTTGGCAATTTACTCAGAATGATTAGTAGAGAACTTGATTGGTCTACTAGAGGTAAGTTGTTTGTGCAAATTTACTTTTAGTTAATTTCATAAACATATTGTATGCTAGCTCATCAAAATGTTTCAAGTCATTCCATGAATTTTTAGACAAGACGATCTAATAAGGTATATCATTACCAATTAAATTCCGATAATATAATGATTGCTTTATATGTCATAAGTTCAACAACTTAAAGATCATTATTCAAGGAAAAAATAGTAAAGACCAAAGCAAATGTTATGAAGGAAAAAGCCATCTTGCTTTTGGTGGGATTGATCATGCGAGTCCCTCAAATTCTCATCACGAGCCATTATTATGTATCTTCATCAAGATCCTTTCGGAAGTAACCAAGATAGATGTAGATGGGATGTTGGTGACTGAATACGGATCCTTTGCTAAAAGTTTCTTGGGGAAATATGCTATGGCTGTCGGAGGAGAGATGATTGGTCCTATCGCGCACACCTACTTAAAACACTATTCAGACTCCGACGTTTGGCAAGAAATCTACGTTGGCCTAAGTGCATTTGCTCCAAGGTAAAACATGGACAGTGAAGGGAAACAATATATAAAACTTCTGAGTTATGACGCCATGACTGATTTTTGATCCAAAATACTTCTTGTTTCTGAAACATTCCTGCATTTTTTCGCATTTTTGACCTTTAATGTAGGTGCTACCAGGAAAACAAGATGAAGTCGTGTCCATGGTCTCGAAACATTCTCAACATGATCATCCTTGGGTAAGGTGGGCAGCCATAGATGCAATTGGTAATTGTCATTGGTTTTGAATCCTATGCTAGCACACCATCATCACCAACCACTCTTGCGGGTACTTGTTGGTGCTATGACCGATTCTCAACTACAAGTTAAGGTTAGATCCTTTTGTGTCCCTAACCACATATATAATACATGTTCATACACAATCTGAAACCTTTGTTTTATTATTCCAGGCTCCTGCTCTTGTAGTAGTAACTACTTTGAGCAAGATTTGTTCATCTGATACGATGGCATCTTACTTGGAGGAATTACTACCCAAGTTGCTTCGCCTACTAGAGGAGGTTAGTTGGTTTATTATTTTTATTTTACAAAACAACAACAAAGACCATATTTGTTGTCCAATTGACTTTCAATTTTTCTGGTATCTTTGATAGACACAAACAGAATTGCTTCCACTAGGAGCTTTAGCTGCGCTTTCCTCAGTTGTTGATTGTTGTTCTCAGGTATATGTGAACAAATTGTGTTGTTTTGCGCTAACATATTCTGAAATTGCAGGAGCACTTTCAAAAGTACGATCACAATGTAATGGAATCTTTGAAAAGATTGAAAGAAGATGAAAGATTTACAGAGGAGATGTGTCTCTTGTCCATGGTCTGCATAACCTCTATTGGAATGTTAATTGAAAGACACAGATTTATGGATGATGCGTCTGAGGTATGTTCACACAGTTGCTCCCTTTTTTCCCCTATTATACTCTTTTTCTTCTATTCGTGTTTTACGTAACATATTTTTGTGGCAGCTCATCGAACTGTTCAAGTCGATGCATATATATTCGGTAGAAAACAGTTTAGTGAGGCATGGCATGGATGAGGTACATTCTGACTACATTATGATGGGTGGTTTATAAGTCATAATCTGCATTTATTCTTTTTGCTTAGATCTGTCTTACACTTTTGTAGGCATGGGTGAGGTTTTGCATAAGTCTAGGTCAAGACTTTGAATCACAATGAGTTCTCTGATGCCAAAACTTATCACAAGGGTAATCACTGGCCCAACCTTTGTTTGCTTTAAGTTTAACAAATGGGCCGTAAATTATTATACGTATATTAGTAACTGGAAAATATTAGAGAAAACTCGGGGAAAACCCTAGCTTTCTCTCCCAAGAGTCCGCCGCCGCCGTCGCCGCCTGAGTTTTCTTGCGACCGGTACCGGTGGCTTCCACAGCACCAAGGTCGGTCATAGTGTTCTTCCTTAGCAGTTTTTTTAAAATTTTGTTTGCTTATGTGATATTTTGGTGAAGAGAAGCTATGTTCGAAGGAGATTTGGTGAGATTCGGCCTCTTGCTTTTGATATCGGCTGCATCTAGATCGCCGGCTAACGGTGGCGCCGGTATCCTTCTGGATCGACGGTGTATCTCCTACAAACATTTTCCATTTTGGTTGTCCGATTTAGATGTGTTTCGTAGATCTAGGCTTTTCGGATTTTTCGTGGTGGGTCTCTGGCTCGACAGAGTTTTTCGTCATATGGTCGATCCAATTTCGTAGAGGTTGATGGGTATCCACCGGGGTTGCAGTTCTCCCTCCTTACAATGCTTGCGGCTACGTTTCTGGTCGGCTATTGTGGTCTTTTAGTTAACTCGTCGGTTTCAATCTCTTGGTGGTTTTTTCTAATTTTGGCGTTATCCGGGTTGAGGTGATTCGACTTTTTGTTTCTGGCTATCATTCTGATTTAAATTTTACATTTCAAATTTGTTCAACTGTGGTTTCACCGAAACTAACTCGGAACAAAATTGACAAAAGCAATAAAAGAACGAGAGTTATCTAAATTAAGAGAATTGTTGTCGTGTTATCGTAAAAGGTATTAGAAGTCCGGCTGCTATGGATACGGGAACACCTAATTGTTTACTTTAGACTCGAAACAAGACCGTTTTGGTATCGCTAATGTGTCATCAAAGATACTTGTCCTCAATTAATTTTCGGTGCGGAAAAGATCGTTAGTTTTTCTTTGTATTTCATATGTCGAATATAAATTTTTCTATGATGTAATTCGTTTTAAATCAGTTTTAATAAAACAAAGTGTTCTTTGCGAAAAAAAGGAAAGAAAATATTAAATGTAAGAATTTGTGAAATGATTACACTACGGAATGATCTTACACTTTTGTAGGTATGGTGGAAACTTTGCATGTGTCTTAATCAAAACTTGATGTCTGATTTTCTTCAATCAGCACAACTTATTCAAGATTTGACCATTAATTCAAAAGATGAAGCAAATAATTATCTGATGAAAAGTTACTTCTCCTCTTGACACTTCATCTAATCATTATTAGGTTTAACATTTTGTTTTGTATTATATGAGATAATGTTTTAGTTTCTTGTAAAAATAGTTGATTTTTTTAATTGCTTTACGGGCTATTGTAGCAAAGTAAATCCCCATCATAGTGATCATGAGTTGGTTATATATGGAAGCAAGGTCGTTTTATAGCACGTGCAAATAGAGTAATCGCGAACATGGTCCGATTCGAAAGCTAAACTTTTTAAAGAAAACTTGAACTATATTCATAATTAGGGCCATTATTTTGTTAAAAACAATTTTGACATATAAAATATATCTTTGATAAAATTTTGAACAGGCCTACAAATAATTTGAGACGCACATGCATGGAAGTTTACCGCAAGCTCCATCCTACCTACATATCCGAAGAAATCGTATGATTGAACAAGAACGGTTTTAGCGGTCTGCTTAATATGTGAATGTCATTTAAAATGTCAATAGTAGCAAAAATCTGTAAAACGTCATTTAAAATAATTTTGTAAAAATAAGATATATAATTTAACAAAAATTGTGAGAAAAGTAGTTATAATTTAGGGTTTCAACGATTTTTTTAAAAAAGTTTCCCAATGAAATTTAATTTGAGATTTTAGGCCTCAATGGAGTTGCCCATGGTAAAAAAAAAAAAAAATGAATGGTGGCAAAATACTAAAAAAAAAACGGTGGCAAAATACTAAAAGAAAAACATGGTATATGAAATTGTGGAATTAACCAAGACCGGCGTAATCTTGGTATGATTAAACTACTAGTAGTCTTAGAAACTCTATCCCAAGAATGCCTCGATAACTACTACTCATTAGTCATTCATCATATTAAAGGAGAACCAACTTCAAAAAAAAACGAAAAATTAACCCAATAAAAACAGAAGCATCCCTTATTGTTTTGCGGAGTGCATATAAACTTTAATGAAGTCTCTCTCTCTCTCTACTCAAAAGCTCTGTCTTCTTCTGTGTATTTTCCTCAAAACTACCAAACTAAAGCTAGCAGCTAAGAGACAGAACACACTTTTGTCTTTTCAGAGCTCGTCCTTGGCTTCCTCTCTTGTCTTTTCCTCCTCCTTCTTAGCCTCTCCAGCTGTGTCCTTGTTCTTGTCGATGAAGCTTATGATGTCTTCCTTTGTCCTATCTCCTTCGTAAACCACAATGTTTCCGCTCGCTGATCTGAAGTAAATGGTCGGGAAGCCCTTCACATCGAAGGTATCGTGTGGGAAGTCGTTTGCGGTTGCGTCCTGGACAAAAGAGGAAGCATCCGGTAAGATAAAACAATCGCAGAGGATCAATGAATGCATACTCTCGATCAATGTGAAGACTTACTAGCTTAGCTATGACAACACTTGGGTCGCTGCTTTGGTACGACACAGCTACTTCGTCCAAGATTGGAACAAGCTTTTGGCAGTGTCCACACCATGGAGCATAGAATTCAAGCAACACTGCAAGTAAAAAAGAGGAAATAAAAGTGATTTATATAAGTGTTTTTTATGCTACCAGTAAACAGGTGTTTATGATTAAATAATGTTATGTAACTCACCGTTCTTTCCAGAGTTGAAGACCACATCGTCAAGGCTCTCAGCAACAACAACCTTCACTGGCTCGTTGTTCTCGGTTGGGATAGGTTGAGATTTTTTGTGTTGGGCAACTTTTCCATCCTTGTAGTCCTTGACCCATGATTCAATCTGGTCAAGCTCCACATTTGTTTTCAGGTATTTCTTGTCGTCAGCAGTTTGGATGATGATGAGAGGAACTTGGCTCTCTTCGAGTCCAAAGTACTGTTATTGGTTCAGAAAAGAGAGAAATCTTCTTAGCATTTTGTAACCTACACGGATGAAACAACTGGGGGATAGATAGTCGAGAAAGACTAACCTGGAATGCGCCTTGGCTGTTCTCAGCATCACCGAGAAGGAAGCTAAGACCCTGTCCCTTGTTGGATGTAGCAACTTCATGGTACTTTGATTTAAGAGACTCAGCTCCTTCTCCAGTGAAGTTGGTGAACAACATCACCTGAAACTCAAAATATTACCCACCATCAAAACCAATAGTAGATTGGGAAATAGGATCAGTGATGAACCTGGAAGCTTGTGGTGATAATATTCAAAACGAAAACTATAAAGACACTAATGTCCAGATTCAGCTAATATATCACGCTATCACAGCTCCTTCCATAGCCAAAACATAATTCAGTCAAGCTCTATACCACCATCAGCAACATTAACTTTTACCCATCAACTCATCTCCGTAAATATGTAAATGAAACATAAAAATTAAAAGGCATAACATGAATCCATCTTTGTAGTATACCATGAACTGGTTACAGCGTGATGGGATTAAGATCTTTGGTAACTCTACGATGAGTTACCTTAGTATTAGGGCTGTCAAAGAATTTGATAACATATGGGTGGTTGTTTGGATCTTTGTCAAAGACGGTGACAAGTGGAATGCTGGATTCTTTAACAAATTTCTCCAGAGCTTCCCCATCGAAATCCTGAATGCACAAAAGTAAATCAAACAAACAATCTGCAATAATATTATACCATATGACAGGAACGCTCATCCATGCAATATAAAAAGTGAAAGCCTTTTTCTCTTATACCTTGGTATCAACAAACTGTTCATCAAAAGGTTTGAATATCCTGACTACAGGTCCTGTCACAGACTCTCCACGAGGAAGAAGTTTAGCATCTGAGGTATGTGCGAAATCATAGTCAGAGCGCAATTTCTCAGCAGTGGCCAAGAAAGAATCGAACTCGGAGCCAGATAGTTTAGGGAAAACCCCAACCTAAAACCAACAGAAATAGACGTTATTTAAATGCCACTATGTATATGATGAAATCATGAAAAGAAAAAAGAATATGTTTGTGACACTTACCACAACCACCTTCTTCTCACCAACAACCTCCGAAGCAGCATCAGCTGACTTAATCTCAAACGAAGCAGGACCGCTTTGTTTCTTCAAGTAAGAAACAATGCCTTCGGCTTCACGAGGACCATTGTATTCTTGAACAGCTTTTCCTCCGTTTCTGAAAATCTTGATTGTTGGGAAACCTTGAACCTCGTACTTGGTTGCAAATTCTCTGTTTGTTTCCTCACTTGCATCAATCTTAGCGAGAACCACCGGAGGAACGTGACTGCTCAACTCTGATGCAGCCTTCTCGTACTGTAAACAACATATCATCACCAAATTTAGACAATTAGCTAATGCTAAGTGATCGAAAGACGGTAAATTCCCCACATGCAAAATCCTATTGAAGTGATTGAGAAACCCATATTACCTCAGGAGCAAGCTGCTTGCAGTGTCCACACCTGTAAGAAAAACACAAAATACGTATCACCAAATGACAGAGACTAAGATCAAATACTTTCACATATCAATTACAGATGAAAGCTAAATCGGTCATCCTCGTGCCCAAAATCTCGTATTTCAGATCAGACAACTCAATCTACACAGATCGCAAAAAGATCGAATCGTTCAAATTACAGAATCGCAACGAAATTTCTGCATATAAAAACAGATGAGCTACGCCAATTTAAATCAACAATTGGAAAAACCACAAGGAATCATTCGCATGCAAAACGACAAAAACGCAATCCAGTTGGAAAGAAAAAAGGGGATCCACCCATATTCACGAATCATGACACAAAAACCCATGTCAACAGAAATCTCATAAATACGATCAAAAGAGGCTAATAATCAATCACAGTACCATGGAGCGTAGAACTCGACGACGATGAAATCGTGCTTGTTGATGGTTTCGGTGAAGTTAGTGTGATCCAAGGTCAACACGAACTCCTTCGTCTCCGTCTCTTCGCTTCTTATAGACGAAGCGAACACCGACAACACAAGGATCGAAAACAACGCAAATCTCCTCATCGCCATTATCGCTCTCTCTCCCTAAGCTTCGTTCTGAAATCTGTAAGCTCTATGAGGAAGGAAGAAGCTTTGGGAGATATTTATCAGCGCATTTCACTGGAAAACACGAAAACTGAATGCTAAATGGTCACACATCCACGTGGCAAACTATCATTGGATGTTACGTCGTCATAGTTATAGGGATTTGGCACAGTGTCTTGACAATCTTGACCTTGGCGGTTATAAATAATGTTGCTTATTTTCCCATTTTTTACCAGCAGTAAAAAGTAAAAAGATGAGAGAAATTGTCTACACCGAAGAAACAGTAGTCACAGTGATCCGCACCATTGAATAAACACGTGGCTACATCTCTTTCGTTCATCTTGCTGTGAGCTTTCGAATCTGAGATCTCAGATTCGTGACTTCGTGTAAGTAAATGGTCAAATTAAAAAACGTATTTAAATCTGACCAATTATGTTTGATTTCTTGCCATTATTAATCTGACCAATTATGTTTGATTTATCATTGATCTTGACCTTAATTCGTATATTGTAGTATATTCTAGTTTCTTATAAAATTTGAGAAAAATATATTCAGACGTAAATTAAACTTAAAGATCTGAGACTTTAAAGAGAATTAAACTAATTAGGTATACTACAAGCAAGTGACCAACCAATCAATGAATATGATGAATATATAATTGTAAAATATGTACAACAATTTTCCTAAACCGATTCTAATTTCATTGCCAAAATTTTGACCTCATGCAAAATCATGAAGAAGAAGAAGACTGAGGCTCTTGTTGTTGTTGAAACCTAACATGTTCATGAGCTTTCACAACTTGTGAAGTGAAATTTCCCAAAGCCTCAAAGATTGGAACTAAACCAGCTTGTAAGCTGCTTGAAGCTGCATTGTTCACAAGTTTAATGGTTTCTTTGTGCCTTGCTCTCTCTTCTTCTAGCTTCTTCCTCATCGAATCCAAATCCACCTTCAAGTCATCTAACGCCGAGATCCCGCTCTCGGACAAGACCACGCTTCTCTCTGATGCACCGTCTTGTAGCTGATCGTTTCTCATTCTCGCTCTTGCCCTCTCCATCCGAAGATCATTCAATCGTTTCTCAAAATCATGGGAGACATACTCTGCTTTCACTCTCTGTCTTTGCTCCTCGTCTTGTCTCTCCCACAGTTCATGTAGGTTCGAGGCAAAGCCTTGCATCGCGTTTGTAACGTTCTCTCCAGAGATTCTTGTCATTGCTTCTTGCCAATCTTTGCAAATGACGAAAACCTGTGGAGCTCCAATACGACTAGGAGAGAAAGGGGAGATTCCGTCCTCTGTTGATTCAGGTTCATAGTGAAGACATCTTGAAAGCCATTCATTTAGAGACTCTACATATAATTTCTGAGTATTGACCCAATCATTGAAGCTAATGCACCATTCTCGTAGCTCCATCTCCAGATCGAGAATAGCTTTCAGACCAGAGTCTCTTTGTAAGCCAGTGTTTGCCCTGAGAGATCGAACCTTGGACTCCATGATCGCCTGGAACTGCTTCTGGTGGCACTTAAGCATCGATCTCCACATTCTTATCAACCTTCAAAGTCGCAAGTATCGGATTACACAAAAGAATATGTAAATGTAGGAAGAGTCTAAAGAAACGAAATGGTTTTCTACCCGTGAATCAATTGAGTAAGCTGCGGCTGCAATTCTTCGTCTCTCAGTTTGTGTATCCTACTGGAAATTGAATCGATGGATCTTATACAGACGTCGAGTTTGGTTAGCAGCTTCCTAATGGCTGCTCGAGTAGTATCAATCTTGCTAGATTCCGCACCAAGACTATCCAGTTTTTTCAGTGTTCTGCACTTTTCTTCATAGATAACTCGAAGCTTCTCTTCATCCTGCCATCAACAAAGAACTACATTGTCACAAGATGCCCGGATCTACACAGACATTAATCCATTTGAAATCAAGAAACACATTGATACCTTCACTTCCTTGTACAGTTTCTTTTCCCAAGCATAGAGTTTCTCCAAGGTTGATGAGAGGTTTCCACTAAAGCCTTCTCTAACGTCCTGACCATTGTATGATTTTGCAATTTTCAATATCCTAGATGTTAACCGTATTGAAGGTTGAGGCTGAGAGCGTGATGACACTGTGGATGGTGCTACCATATACATGATCCGGGAGAAGATAACTAGAGGGAACACAAAAAGTAAATATCATTGGAAAAAGCAACAAGGTAAGACTCAAGTGATGCAAATCAAATTTATGGTCTACAATCCAAAAGCTCCATCAGAAAAGAGAGAGGCCATAACAGTTCCATTGAAAGCTCAACATTACTTCCCGTCACATCGAATTTTAGTTCCCAAGTTGAACAGATCCAAGGTAAAATGAAGACAGTTCACTTAAGTCTAGTAATATTGCTATCAGAGTATACATATGTTTCTCCTGCATGAAAAGATCCAAAGTACTGCTACATTTAAAGCACAGCTGCAAATCATAAGCAGAAATGCAATAATCATAGCCACATGTAACACCACGGAAATGCGTTTTCATGTATAGATTATTTCAAAATGCAGCAAGAAATCTGGAAAGCCCATTTGAATTAAGGAAGCAATCTCAGACACAAACAGCGTTACCTTTGAGCCCAGAGCTTGTCTGCTGATAAGGCAACTTGCTAACCTCAAGCAACACAGCCACTTCCTTCCCATGTGAAGAAGCAACTTCAAACTCACTCTTGATCTCCTTCACAACTTCTCTGAGATCTCTAGTGGCATGAACCGACAACGCAGACAAGCTACTTATCTTGGAAGATTCAACATCAAAAGAAGTTGCTATATTTTCCTCCATCTCAAAGCTCACTCCTTTCTTCCTCACGTATTCTTCTTCTACTTCATCAACGCTCTTCGTAGCAACCGTCTCGTGCCCGCTTAATTCGTTGCTGCTACTCTTTCCTTCTCCGTCATTAACATGGTGAAACTCGGATCCTTCTTCACTGCTCGAAAACGATGACACTGTCTTAGAACCAAAAGAGCTCTCTGCCATAGGCCCTGCCCTTGACGTTCCCTCACCTGAATCTCCTCTTTTCTTGATCTTCCTCTCGTGAATCTCGTCTCGTTGGGACCAGTTTCCGGGCTCGTTCTCCTGTCTGTGTTCTCTCACCTTCTCAATACCTTTCCTCTCCGTGTGTTTGAATGTTTGCCCAATGGCTTCTTGCTCTGTTTCTTCCTCCAAATCAGGAATCCCTTCCCTCTCT
This sequence comes from Pseudoturritis turrita, assembly GCA_900406555.1. Classification (NCBI taxonomy): domain Eukaryota; kingdom Viridiplantae; phylum Streptophyta; class Magnoliopsida; order Brassicales; family Brassicaceae; genus Pseudoturritis; species Pseudoturritis turrita. Next base: position 57,876 of record OVBL01000744.1, read on the forward strand.
CTCACTTCCCTCGAATCAGGACTACTTGAATTTGACCTAACTCCACCACTGGCCGGAAGATACCCCGCACCGGCACCGGAACTTTCGCCGGCACCGGCTCTATTGTAATCGTAAGTATCAAATACATTCAGAAAATCCCAAGTGGAAACCGTAGGCGGAGACGGAGGTGGCTTCGCCGGAGAGGGCGGCGCTCTACGTTGCTCAGGGTAGCCAAAATACCCAGTATTAGGGTTTCCAGGAAAATAACTGTTGTATCCTAATCCATTCTCCGGCGACCATTGCCCGTTCTCCACTCGATGATTTTCCGGCTGAAATACTACCGGCCGAGACGGTGGCGCAGACTTCTTCATGAAATACATTCCCGGATTCGGATACGGGTTTGGGTTCGGATTCCCACCCATGTATCCCCATCCTTCAACCGGATACTGATACCCGGCCGAGTAACCCGGCGGATAACCCGGTTGATATCCCGGTGGAAAACCAGGCGGATATTCAGGCGGGTAACCGCGTTGGAAAGTTTCCGGTAAACGTTCTTCCTTCTCCCCTTTAGGACTACTTTCAATGTGGATATGACCTAACGACTCGTCAGATCCAGATTCCGATCCCGAATCAAACTCGGATCCAGATGATAAATGCAAATGCGAATCTTCTTCTCTTTCTTCTTCGTCTTCAATGACCGAATGCGAAATAGAAGTTGAAGAAGAAGACGAGATCTTGTGTTTATGCGACTTCCCTTCGTCGGACGGAAGTGTGAGAACAGGCGAATCCGGCGAAGAAGAAGACCCAACGACGACTAATTCCTCGTCGACGAAACGTTTAATCGATTCTCCGACGTCGCAGAGAGACTGAAAGTAAGCGAGATGAGCAGCGGCTAAAGCAACGCGATGATGCGACGCCGCTTTAATCAGTTCCTTTCTCTCTCTACAGAGAATCACAAGAGGTTGATCATCTACCTTGGATCCTCCGCAACCCATCTAAGAAGATAACAGTTCTTCGTCTCCACAACAACTCCAAACTCTGTTTCAAGTCTCATGCTTCTTCCTGTACGGACAATGGAAAGACCATAGCTTTCCTCCGGGAGAAAATGCCCCAAATTCGAAATCTGGGTTTTCAAATCGGAGACAGAGAGGGAGAGGAATCCGAGGAAACAGAGGTTGAAGAATCCAAAGTTAAGAATTTGTCGTTGATATGAATGTGTGAAATCGGGAGGAAGAAAACAAAAGATAAAACGTACAACAAGAGAGCTCTCGTGCATGCGAGAGAGTGACAGAGAGAGAGACAGAAGAATCCATGGTTTTTGCTGATTTCCTTTAAACGTGACCGTAGCAGACAGGAATCAGAGGAGAGAGACAGAAAGGGGAAAATAAAAATAAAACTAGTAATATAAAATAATTCGTCTTTGTTGCAATTAATTTCGATGTTCTACGAAATTTAACGGATAGGGATGTGTGTAAGAAAGCTAGGGATCTGGGCAAAAATTAAATGCAATTGAAATGGGGAAGAAGAAAGTGGGAGAGACGAGGAACAAAAAAAAAACAAATTTCTGAAAATTCTCCACAATTTTTTTTTCCGGGAAAGAGAGAGAGAAAGAGACGGAAGAGAAACGACGTCGACGACGAAGGAGTTTCGGATAAAGCCGTGTCCTTAATTATTATTATTTTTATTTTTTTTGCCTCGCTACTTTTCACTTTTTACTCTTTTTCCCTATATACTTTTACTTTTATCTTTTTACTCTTTAACGAATTTCGAGAAAAGAAAAAAGTTTTTAAACACCTCTAAAAAAAATCTATATAAGTGAATAGTAAAAGTATCACTAGATTAGTAGGTAGAAGTGTTATAAATTGACAGGTTTAGTTTTTTTAATTAAGGATAACCGTAAACAGAAACTGTATTTTTTATAATTAAAAAGTATTAAAGCTTAAGTAACATAAACTTTTTTTTTTTTTTTTAATTGCAAGTCTGATAAATAAGCTTTTGGTCCATTGATATGTTTATATCAAACATTTGTGACTAGAGAAAAAACTCTTTTCATTTAGATTACACAATACATTTACATTTAAACAATAGTCGTATTCTAGTATTTCTAAAAATATCTGATAAAATTAAAACAATACAGAAAAAATACCGATGGACATAACAAATGTAAAACATTAAACTTTTTTTTCCATCTGATCAAATGTATTGTAATACCCCATATTTTACAAGAGTCAGATTGACCGGAAATACAAAAATCCGATTTCCGAGAGTTACAAGCCCGATTTCCAAAAAATTAGATAACATAGACATAAGAAACAGGAACGTAACTTCCAAACCCAAACAAAGTTAGAACTAATCAGTTACAGCTTTGATCGACGGATACCTAAAAGAAAAGCGAAGACATAATCTTTATAGTAAAAACCAGATCTGACTAGAAGCAACACCCAAACGGATTATGAATCAAAGCCCTCTTTGCTGCAAGTATAGTAAGGATGAATCGCCACTGGAACTTCTTTATTCTGCTCTAACAGATCGGAGCCACATAAGTGATACAGACGAAAATAACATCCTGAGACGCAAAGAATCACCTCCTGAAAAGATCGCAGGGAGATTGTAGCCAATGATGGTGAAGACCTCCAAATCTGAAGCGGAAAAAGAACATATTTTGAGATCCACTTTGTCGTGGTTAGAAACGACCAGAACTGAATCAAGATCTGAAGATGGTTATCCTAGAGCGTAACACAAACCAAAAAAAAAGAATCTAAACAAGCTTCGACAAATCCAAAAAAAACCAAAAGACAAAACCGCAAAAACCAGATTTACAATCAATGGGAAAATAAAAACAGAGGAGACCCACCGCAACCTTCGTTACTTGACCGGATCTAGGTTTATCATCAAAGGAGAAACTTTAATTCTTCCTCCGTTTCATATTACTTGATGTTTTTGAATTTTTTTTGTTTCGTTTTAATCGATGTTTTCAAGTTTCTATGCAAAATTAATTATGTTTTTGTTGTTTTTGATTATTTGAATTCTGCAGATTATTTTTTTATTGGTTGAATGAATTATTTTAAAATTGATGATAAAACATGTTTTATATTAAAAAATAAAAAATTAAATAATTTCTTAATTTATGTACAAAAATTTTAAATATCAACCAAAATGAAAGAAAGGGAGTAGTAAACAAATGCATGAAGGAAACATGAACATGTTACGAAGGAGAGAGAAGGATTTAGGCTTTAAGGCTATAAGAAAAAAAAAAGCTGAAACATGCCACTAGGAAAGTGTGCCACTCACGTGCTGCCAAATCGGGTTATCACGTGCTTGTCAAATCCGGTTCGCATGCACCTTCTCGTCCCAACTTCGGAAATCAAAATTGATTTTTAAAATTTTCACTTCTTTGAAATTTTAGTGGTTTGTTATTTTTTTTTGCTAAAAAAGTGGTTTCGTGATGTTGTGATGTGGTACCTATTTCTACTGTCTACCTATTTCTGGCCACCATCAAATTCATATATATATTGGATCTAGATTTTAATTAAGACATGTCCATCTTAATTGAATATTATTCGGTGTATATAGTATTCTCATTTGCTAAAAGTAGTATCCAGTAGCCACCATTTAAAACTCTATAAAATTATTTGATTACATATACTTTTTTATAGTTTTAGTTTCTTTGATTTAAAACTATAAAATATTCAATTAAATGGTGGAAGTGCTTGTTGGTATACTTTGCCATAATACGTAATTGGATTTGTTCGAGTTTGGTATTTTTCGTTGAAATGCTTGTTGCAATTTCTCTAAAATTGCTATTTTAATTTTGCCTTTTAAATAATATTGGTTCTAGTTTAGTTATATTTCCACTCAAACACGTGTAGTCACGTTACTACCAACTACTAGTATAACTTAATTGACTCTAAAAAACCGAACCTAGAGAATTGGGTACCGATAAAATTTGGTAACAAAATTGGCATGCAAAAATCGACACAATAATCAACATCTACGCAAATAGGGATATTAAAAAAGTAACATTAGGTTATAAAAAAAAGGGAAAAAAGCAACATTAGATTTAGGTTAATAATTATTGTTGTATTTAATTACATTATCTTTATATGTATATGCATGAAACCCCCTACTCCTCTCATCATGATCAAGTATGTATACAACTATTATTCTACAATTTGAACGTAAAAGTGTAATATATGTAAGAGTTGTAAGGAAAAAAAAAGGTATAATATATGTAAGAGAATTCCCTGATCTTTGTTTAGATAAAAAAAAGTAACATGATTTTTGTTGGGTAAAATTGGTTAAAAAACTTTTATCAAAAAAAAAAAAAAAATTGGTTAAAATTTTGATGGTGATTAAAAATATAGCATCTCAAGAGTTGTTAATAGAAAGGGTAAGATATGGTGATAATTAACAAATGATAACGTACATATGGTGGGGAAAAAATATGCGGTTATCTGCTATTTGTAATGTAAAACGGTATAATATTTTTCACATAGAGGCAAACTATCATTTTCTTGTTAGCTTTACATGTGACTTCACGAAAATATAATTCGATTGCATATTGTGTAGTTAAACAGGATCTTAACTCTTCTATTCCAGTTATAGAGATAGGTAAAATTTCAGAGTGGCTTGTTTTATTCTTGATTTCTGATGTAACTGGTTTGTGTCTGCTATATATACGAATGATCATACATTTTGACAAAATGATCACATTTTGACAAAAATAATACTTACAAGTGGACCTGTATAGAATCATGCAATAATTAATGTAAAGTTAGTGAGGTAATTAATGAAGTGATGATATCACTTATGAAACTTAAATTCTTAATGGTTGTTACATAATGGTGAGCTGCACTGAGGTAAGATAGACAGAGAGAATAGAAAGGTGGTAGTTGTTTCTAACTCCACATTTTTTTCTTTTTACGTTAACTCCAAAATTTTAATACCAATTCGTTTGGGTATTCAAACTATTTTTTATGACATAATCACTTTTATATTCTTCTGCTTCTTTGTATATATATAATAAAAAATTATACATCATCATTTTACATCTATATATTCATTTTCTTAAAATAAATGGAAGATTTTTGAACATGATATCACTTTAAAAAACTAAATTGGAAGAATGTGAGATGTCTGACGACCGATCGCTTGGGCTCACCATAAGCTTCAACTTGATGCGTCATCATTTGATGGCTTAGCCCCACCTCTTTTTTTAGTCCCATCTTTGACTCTTTTTATTTATTTTTTCTTTTTTTCTTTCTTTCTTTCATACACAATTTATTTCCAATGACAATTCGAAGCATATCAAAAGAAAACTAAAAACGAGACTTTTGTTTTCATGGGAAACCTAAGCTCTCTCGGTGTGGGAACACTATTACTGTCTACATTTCTTAGATAGTAACCTGATCGACATTCAAAAGTTCTACATCTTTTCATAGATGATTTATATGGTTTCTTGGAATCCATGCGAATAAAACTAAAATCGATTTAATTGATCGATTCTCATTATTTCATTGCAGTTAATATATCTATTGGATACGTATAAAAATTCATGCCGCAAACATGTTTTTTGTGGTTAGTATGAATTGTATTTTGTTCTGAGTTTCATCAAGTATACATTAAGTTGTTAATTTTGTACTTTTTTGTTAACAGGCGCATTGGACAATTTTCACAATCATTTGTGGAAATATAGAATCAAATTTTGTAAAAAAAACTTGTAGAGATAGACTTTTAGCCTCTCGACTAGAAACGCTTTTCTTAATTTTGTAAATATAACAAAAATAACCCCGACTAGAGATTCTAACGAGAGCATGAATTGCTTAATAATGAAGATATTTTTTTGTCAAACATATTATTTTTCAATCTTGTAGAAAATATGATAAGATTATTAAGTATAATAACCAAGCACGTCCATATCGCACGTGGCGATGAAAACTTCCTTAAAAAGCCCAAACGTTGATAAGCAAGTACGACGGTTAACCTAATCCGGAAAAATTAGTTTTCAAGTATCCAAAAGGCCAAAACCAAGAGAGAGGAATCTTGAATCTTGAATTTTCAACAATTAACACCAACCCCCCCACCTTTTTTTTCACCCCCATGAAGACTGCCGCGTTTCATGAATCATGAAAATGTGAATTAGAGAATTGTAAAATACTGATGACTAAGTCTTCAAATGGATATTGGATAATACAAGCTATCTTCAATGTATTGAATTTCTTATTTTCAATGCATCGTGTTTTAGTATAGAGACGTGATAATGATATACGCGTTATGCAATGACCGATTTACGGTATATAGCGATAGTTTAATCTAGTTTTTAGATCTAGAAAATTTAATTCAGGTAACGATTAGGTGAATACGAGTAACGACCATTGTCAAGTTGGAGAAAAAATTATTCAAAAGAAAAAAAAAACAAAGAGGATGATGTGAAAATTTAGGAGTTTTTATGTTATAAATTAATAGGTATCTTATCATATGAATATTGATGCGTCTACTTTGTAATTAATATCATGGCACGTGTCAGTCAATCGATAAGATTTTTGACACATGTAAAAAACTGATTTCTAATTAAATTTTGACATGTGTTAAAAGAGTTTGATTTATTTTAAAAAGTCTATTATTATTATATTTTTGGATTATATCGCAAAATGAATTAAAAAATATATATTATTATTATATTTATATGCAATATAATTTATATTGTGAAATTTTTTATCTAAGGCTTACCATTATGTGAACGCTGTATAGTTTGCAAGATTGATGTTTGAGAAAAACAAATTGTATTGAAAGTTTATCATATTGTGAAAATTATAGAAAATAAGAAACTAAAAATACTTATAATTCGTTTATCATCATAAGAAAGATAATATGTTGATTCAGAAAAAAAAAGTCAAATATGATTTTAGAAATATAAAATCAAATTCGTCAAGATTTTGGAAAAAAATAGATATATAAATAGCTATATAATAAATAAATAAAAAATCTAATTGAAATAGGAATATGAAAAATTAATTATTTGGAATTATATGAAAAATTTAATTGAAAATCAAATAATATAATAAAAATAAAGAGAGTCAAAATAATTAAATAACGGTCAGACTTCTCTATCAGTGATTTCATATCGACGTTCTCAGACTTATTTTTTTTTTTTTAAGGATGATCTAATTTTGTTTTGCATTTTTCACGGGTTATAAAATATTAAAGTTAAAAAAATTCAAATAGAAATATGAGAATCAATTCAACAAGATTTTTTAAAAAATAGATATATGAGTAGCAAAATAGGAAAAAAACTAATATTTGAAAAGATGTGATGAAATTTAATTGGAAATCAATTAACAAAAAAATCAAAATAAAAAGTAATTGTTTGGCTTCTCAATCAGTGGTTTCACATCAGCGTTCTCAATCTCACTTTATTTACTTTCACGGGTGATTTGATTTTGTTTTTTACTTGTTTCGTGTTTAATTTTTTTCACGAATTATTAAATATTAAATTATAAACCCGCATATATGTGGGTCATAAATCTAATTACTATATATAAAAATAACAAATAGTGTTTTCGGAGAAAGAAAAAGCCTTGGGGTTGTTGTAATTGTACATTGGTATTTTTGGATTATGGAATTTCAACCTAACAGTGTCCCTCTCTCTTTTCACAAACAACATCATGCTTTCATCTCCATTACCATCATCATTCCAATGCTTGCTTTTATCTTTTTTCTTATAAAACTTTTCCTTTCAAACTTTGTTTATACATACACAAGACTATTTTCATAATAGGACCTTCATATGTTCAATTATCTACTGAGATTTGACTAAAACTTCGAAATGAGAGAATATGTAGGAGATCTTCCTCTTATTTTGGTTACGCCAATTTCAAAGATCAAATCGGTTACATATATCTAAATAAAGTTTAGCTGAAAAACTAACAATTGGACATGTTGCAACATCGTTGATTCGACCTAAAAAAAGATACAAAAATAGTAGTCAGAGAAACAATAAAACAAATTTGTGAGAATATTTACATCATGTGTTTTGTCATCAGAGATTAGATTCAAAGACGATCGATGCAATGCAAACCATTTTTGTTCTGGATTGAATATGTGCCTTTGTGAGATCGAAGCATCATAATCTCCAAGAACATTGCTCCCTTTGATGCATCATCATCACATATCAAAGTTTGATGCATCATCATCACATATCAACTAGTCAGAGATTCGCATTATAGGTCGATGAGGTTGATGATTCACTTTGCAGCATTATCTTAAAGCTGGAGTAGTCTCAGTGCAACAACAGAGACCTGGAGCTTTTTCACCTGCTCAGTTTCGCGTTTTCATGGCAGAGTCTGGTAACTTCTTCAGCCAAATTCTGGAGTTCTACTGCTGCAGCAGATGCCAATTCTTTAGCGTAAGAAGCTTCTTCGGTTAGTTTATTATTAAGTTTTCCAAGCTCATCTTTTTCCTCAATCAGTCTCATCTTCTCCTTCTTCAGATTCTCTATCTCCAAAGCCTAGTGATGTAAAAACCAAATGTTACTGAACTGGTAAAAAGAAGGAACCAACTTCACAATGCAATGATACCTGAGAGTTGAGAGTTGTGTTGTCTTTGATCTCTTTAGTCTCTTCCTGAGCAAATACTCTATTCAAGCTCATCACGCTGGTTGGTGTTCCTGCTCCAGAGTAGATTTCTGACTCCTCGCCATTTCTGTTGTGAGTATTCTTCCCTGATGATTCGACTCCTACTAATTGCTGTGATTCTCTCTCGGCTAACGAATCTAGTTGTTGTCTTAGTAGGATGATTGTCTCTTGCATTTCAGCGTTCTCTGATTGCTGTGCATATAAGGTAATAACAAACTTCAAACTGATATTTCTCAAACTGTTCGGACTTTGCAAATACAGAACCAGTTTATGGAGTTTTTAACTTACAGTCATCTGGAGCTGCTCCTGAAGTATCCTATTGTCTACAGACTTTATCTTGAAAAAGGTGTTTCATAACGAAAAAGATTTGTCACCGAATCTGATTTAACAATATTGAGAAGTCATGAGAGCAAAGAGAAATCCAGGAGGATGAGTACCTCATGTTCAAAGATTTTCTCATTTAGTTGCATAGTGAGCTTCGACAGTACCTATATCAAGCAGACACAAGAAAATATTATCCACGAAGTGTATTGAATTGGATTCATATAAGCAGATAATCCTGAATGAAACAACAACGAGAAGAAATTGCGACTCTTGTTTTCTTCATCATCTCTTATTTTACCTGGGACATTCCAAGAGAGTCTGTGGTATAGGGACTCATACCGAAAATTCCAATCATCTGTTGCTCGAGAACGCGTATTTCATCCTTCTTTTCGCTAATTTCATCTTCCAGTTTCTGTATTTGATCCTGCGGTCGACAATGCAAACATGAAAGAAGCACTGTTATATGCTACTAATTTGGACATTTGTTAAGAAAGATCAGACGGAACGCTCACTCTGATATGGATATCTTCAGGGTTGCGAGCAGCTTGTTCAGAAAGCCTTTTCAATGAACTGGTACGCAATGCTACTTCTCCAACTAGTATTTTTGTCTGCTCGTGAAGAATATCCATTTGGTCCGCAATAGTAGTTCCAATCTGCCATATGTCATTTTTCAGTTATGTCAGTTAAAAGCTACAGAATATATTTAAAACCCTAGGAAATGCCATATATGGTGTTCCACGGATAACAATTCAGACATCACTATTTTCTCGATTGTAATCACAGAAGCAACAATAAAAATTATTGAACTGTATTTTCTCACCGGAGAAGGGTCTCCTGGTCCAACAGTTGCACTGAATAAGTCTCCTGCAGCAGTTCTTTCTGGGAAAGACTTGTTAGTTGCTGCATTTTCTCTTCTGGTTGATTTTGTTTGTGCACACTTAGAGGAAGATGAAGGAGATCCACTTGCAGAGCTCTGGTTACCATCAGTCGGCAATGTCCCAGCCACACCATCAGATTTCTGCAACATATATATTGTGGGCCTTTTGTTTAACAGGACATGAATCATATTTGCCGAAGCAGTCTAAAATCGCTAGCATGTAAAATAACTTTTTATGATTTTGGATAGTCATTCTTAATATCAGTTCACATCGTACTAATTCCACCTATAAATTTTGATACAACAGAGGGATCGAGGAAGAGTAGAACTCACTTTTAGTTTTAGCCAGCCAAGCATTCCACGAGTCTTATTCTTTTTCCGGTCCTTTGTCATTTCGTCCAGACTACTAGTTCCATCTCTCGGCTCCTTGAAACGTTCAGAAACTGTGCTTCCAGCATCATATTCAGCCATGTTCTCCCGTCTTCTATCGGGCAAGTAAGCTAGCTGCGGAAACCATGGTGTAAAGTTAAACATCACAATCAAATGGCATAAAGGCTTGAAAAACATATATTAGTGTTCCACCAAAATGGAATGATATCCTCAAACAACTAACATACATACCTCATCCTCTCCAAAAGTATGCCTCCATATATGGTCAGGGTTTACAGAAGTTTTTGCTTGCAGTGAAGTTTTTGTTGAAACCAAGATTAATTTTGTCAATCGCTGAATTCTTCCCATCAGAGCTGCTTTGGCTTCGTCCTCCTCCTCCAACCTTGACTGGAGTTTAACCTGACCAGATTTCAGCTTATAAAATGAGAAATAGCACAATGAAAGCAAGGCACGTTACTTCTGGGAGAATACATTTTTTAACCAACAGATTCTAAAAGGCAAAATTTGATTGAAGACATTTTTTTAAGCTACTAATAGGCATAGCTCAAAGACATTTTCATTCAAAGTTTTATTATATCTGGGCTACAAAGACAAGAAAAGGCCTGAGGAACTATCTGCATACACCAACCTGAAGTTTTCGATCAGCCAATTCTTCTTGGTTTGACGTGGACATAGAAACCCCGCGCCTCAATTGCGTAAGTTCCTCTTGTAAACACGATATTTCTTTCTGATACTTTTTTATAAGGGACTTTTCATCCACAATCTATATAAAAACAGTTTAAAAATATCAAGAAGAGAGCTCTAGTGAATTTAAGGAACTTCAGAGACATCAATACCATAAATGCACCTTATTTCGTGAAGCTTTGATTTCAACATGCTTGCACCTCTGAGCGAATTTCAGTGTGTTGTGCGTCTCTTCACTTGTGCTGGATGCAGGTGTGATAGTGCAAATAAGCTGAAAAAAAACAGAGGGGTAAGAAACCAAATATCGACACAGCAGTCTCTTACTTGAACCTGATTTCTACAAGAAGAGCTGTCATCAAATGAAAGTTCATCACCCACAGAAACACACCTGGCCTTCAGAAACTTCTAAAACAAACCATTATTTTCACAGACCTATCCAAAAATTGACTTAACTAGGGAACAGTATAGAGAACTTACTGATACTCGTCCATGACCACTAAGTGTTGACTGCAAGAGACGCGTAAGTTTAGAATCCCTGTAGGGTATATGAGCTGCCTTGGTGTCTGTCAATTTAGATATAACCTGAAGATGGAGATTAGAAGTTTAAACACGCTTAAATAGAGAGGATTAAGTGTAATACTGAAAGAGAACTTCCTTACAGTGCCAAGGGTGAGTAAACTTTTATTGATGGAAGAGCCCTCTTTCCTCCGCTGTCCAGTTATTTCAGTTTTAGAACTTTCAGATCCAGCAAGATCAATAAGGTGCTGCATCAAACCCAGAATCAGATATTAGGGAACCAGAATGTTAGAGGATGCACCTGAATACACTTCTCAGCAACGAAGTGTGACATGGCTTCATATACAATGGCAGAATGAGTATGAGCTGTCTAGTGTAATTACCAATTGAGAGAGAGTAACATCTTCTCCGTCCTCTCCCTTTCCATGTGGACTGCTTTCTATAGTCTGAAACACACAGTAAACTCTAAGGGAAAGTGGAATACAAAGAGCCCAATTGTATAGGCACATTACTAAGGGTCAAAGGCGTATGTGTAGTTGCGACAGAGACAAGAAAGATACACTTATAAGCAATAGGACTTACCAAGGTGAACATTGTGTGGCTCCGACTGCTAAAAAGATTGACATTATTTGAACCAACATGCCTGTGTTCTGCAATAATTCCGGCAAAGGCAAAGTGTAATCAGAAGACCAAACAAAACAGAAATAAGAGGGGTATGACTTTATGGAGAGAAGAAAAGTTGACGACCAATTGATACTGAATCATAATACTACAGAATCTATAAAACCCTTTGAGAGAAGATTATGACCATAAAACACATAATTTGTATATACTGTTACTAAAGAAAAGTCTTTCCTGGGACATAATAATGAAACTACATTAAACTTAAAGTTAACAGGTATATTTCTTCAGGATCTTATACCTTCTCCAGATGCTATGAGGGATAGAGCGTGAGCAGGGGATAAGACAACCTCATCTTTAATACCTTCAACATATGTGCCCTATCAACATAAACACACTAATACTACTGAAAATTATGATGCAACTGAAGCTTGGATAAACGAAATGAGCTGCAAAGGCCAACATCAGAATTCAATCGCGTTTTCTCCCACACATAATCCACCAGTTACCTGAGAATCCTCTCGTATTCTTAGATTCTGCCCTGTTGGATCTAGCAAGTCATTAATAACCTGTAAAAATAATTAAAAAGACCTCAAATCATGCACCAGGTGATTGAACAGGAAATCATTTGGAACTGGAAATCTGGTTCCACGCCAGAACAAACAGCAACTGTCTCTTTGCAGTTTCATGAGTTTACATGTACAATTGAAATAGAAATTCTGTCCTAAAATTAACTTCTTGAGAATGCTCACTGTCATAGGTTCGACACAAGAACGAACTTGAGGACTAAAACCGATAGCATTCCTCTAAGCTTCCAGGTAACTTCAAATCAAAAGGTGCCAAAAGACACCTTGTCCATTGAAAATTTGGAAAACAATTTAATATTACAACAAGCAGGTTATGCAAATAAATACCGAGTCAGACAGAACCTACCTCATTGTATATCTCAAGATATGAAACACGAAGAAGAAATTCCCGTTCTGGTGTCTGGATAGCTGAAACATAATTAGCTAAAGAAGAGAGTGCCAAATCCTTTTAAGAAAACACAACGAAAGAGTAGTAACATATCACCTCCTGAATAATGCTAAATACATCCTTTACCGCCAGCGGAATTATTCCAGGTGACCTTTGCTCCCCCTAAATGCAAAAGATATCATTAGTCACCTTTGGATATCTTTAGAACTCGTAATTTGCCAATATAACAACTTAGTGTAACCCCTAATAAGAACGATGGGAAAGGACATCCTATGTCTCAATGAGCACAAAATATCTAAAGATGATGAGTATGACATGTCAGTCCATGTGTATTCTATTCGAGAAACAAAGCCAACCTAAAGAAAGCTTAAGACAGTTATGGTAAAAAAATATACATAGGAAAAAGGTTTTTGATCGCAAATAACTAGTCCAATTAATAATGTTCAAGTTGCAGCATTCACAGCAGATTTCTGAAAGAAACATAAAGATATTGTTCAACCTCTAAATATTAACTTACATGCATTGTATGAGTCTTCCCACTGCTAGTAACTCCATAAGCAAACACAGTACCTGCACATGAGCAAGGATGCATATTTCAAGCAAAGGATTTTCGAAAAAGTACCTAACTTGAAGCCCTCCCAACATCACATTGTTCAACGCATACGAAACAGTTCTCTTTTGGAGCCGGTAAAGAAGAACTACGAGATAAGATGAAACATACCATTTATCCCTGACATTGCCCCACTAACAACTTGTTGAGCAGCAATATCATAAACACGACGAGTAGTAGTTGGCGGACCAAATACCCTATCTGCAGCGAACAAAATACACTTCACCAAATCGAGAGCAAAAAAAAATAACAAAGTCCAGAAAATTCCTCTAAACATTTCAACAATCTTTCGAATAAGAGTTGTAAAATTTCACTAACCAAAGCCGTAACAAAGAGCTGGGTTGTACTCATTCCGAATAGTGTAGTCTCCATCTGCATACCAAGCAATCTCATCTCCATTATTGACCTCTCGCTGACTATTTCAAAATACCAAATTAAGTGTCAATCACCACAGATGAGAAGTAAAAACAAAAATCGGATCCCATTCGCAGGCCACATTAACCTAACCTGAGAGGACGGAAACGAATCGTGACCGTGATATTCTCCTTCAGTTTCGTGGAAGCAACAGCCGTACCAGAGGCGGCGGCGAATGTCCGATCGACGGAGGAGGTAGACGGGCTTGGACTAGAACGAAGAAGAGGACTTGAAGAAGCAGCCGGGGAAGCAGAAAACTGGGACGAAGGAGTTTCCGGCCGTTTCGTCGGAATAGTCGCCGGCGATCTACGAGGACGAGACGGCGAGATCGTGGATGATCTCTGTGACCTAGAAGCAGACATTGTTGGTCTAAGAGTGAGAGGAATGGTCCAAGAGAAGAGAGAGTACTGTGAGAGATGTGAGAGAGGGCAAGGAGCTTGCTCGCCGAAATCAATGGAGTCACGTCATATATCGATTTGTTTTTTCTTTCCCACTCCCTCCAAAAAAACCATAATTTACTGACGAAAATAACCTCAGATATTAAAGTGGCTGCTACTACCCTTATTGGTTACAAAAAACAATTCTAAAAATGTTTTTTTTTACTCTGCAACTATGAAATTCAGAAATAAAAAAATTATTATCACATGGACAAGAAATTAAATAATTTCCTGAGCTGACAGAAAGGAATTAAATAATTTGCTGAGCTGCCAAAAATAATAATATTCTGAATTCAAATTCTAGTTTTTTCTTAAGAAAAATAAACTTTCTTTTTTGGTAATGTTTATCTCAGGGCACAGGCAACATTATTTTGTAATTATGTGATTATTGTTAAATAACGAAAATAGCCTCACCTAATCGACTTTATCGAGGGTAGAATCGGAATAACATAGAGAAAACAGTGGAAAATTATTGGGTGATGTTGTTGTTTCGAAATTAATTGAGAAACAAAACAAAGTTGTGTATTTCTGATATGTAGGTGATGAAGTTGTATGAACAAAATACTTTTGTAGTGTGCCTTATCATTTTACAAGTTTCATGTTAGTATAAAATCACAGTTGGATCATGTAATTGTGACTAATGTATGAAATATATAGCTTTTTTTAACATTTGCTCACTGAAGATTGTTTTGTGGTTTTGAACAATTGAGAAGAATGACCAATTAAAAAATACATTGCCCAAACTTGTGTTTATGTGGTCCTTTGGGTATAACATACATTCTAGCTGTTGCCTCTGAAGCACTTATGGAGCCCAAACTACCATAAATATGATTCTTGAATTGAATGCATCAGAGGACAGAGGATAGAGGAATTTGATCTTATGTAAAGCCAATAGATTCAGCTAGCAATCAAAGCTTCTCATTCCTGTATTGGCTGATTTTTCGAATGGTGTTTCCTAATTATGAAATAAACATGTGGGTAGTTAAGTTAACTCTGTGGATCATACTATAAATTTAAAATCCATTGCAATGGCATGGACACCTTTTGTATGTTTAATGGTAATTTCTTTGCTCGTTAATGAAACGATTTCTTTCATATTTTAGTAGGATACCTAAGAACAAAATAAAATCCATATTTTGCATATGCATCCTATCAATAACTTAACATAAAATCCAATATCAATACATTGTCACCAAAATACTATATATGTTTATCAAATCATGTGGCAACTTCACCCATCAACTCGGTATTTATAAAGAGAGAGTTTATGAGATTTGCGTCTATCCCACGTCATCGTATATATCAATGCGAAAGATAACCATTTTTTAGAGGTTTATGTAACCATTAAGGACTGTCAAGTCGCTCAACAACTCAATATAGGTTCAAGTCGGCAAAGAGATCCCGATCTCATCTGCCAACCCTCTTCTGTAATTTTGATTACTTACAATCCAATCTGTTCTCTGTAATTTTATATTCTCGACCTACTAGTTGAACACATCATATCAATAACTTAACATAAAATCCAATATCAATACATTGTCACCAAAATACTATATATGTTTATCAAAACATGTAGCAACTTCACCCATCAACTCTTATCAACATTACATAAACCTCTAAAAAAAATGGTTACCTTTCGCATGGTCCAAATGTCTCTTCTCGATTCTCATCATGAGCTTCTGTCAGATTTCTATATCCGCAAAAAGACGAGAGAAAGGCAAGTAAATCATTTCATTGATTAAGAACTAAAAGTATCCATGATTAATAATTAATCAACACTAATGCAGGTGTACATTGTTTACATGGGATCTCTTCCTTCAAAGATTGCTTAAGTTCCTATGTCTCACCATCAAAATATCCTTGGAGAAATTATCGAGTCGGTTTAAATTAATACTCGTACCCTAGTAGTTATAATGTAATTTCTTGTTCTTAATTTTCTCACTAGACTTTCTTTTTGTTCTGAAGTTCTGTAGGAGATTGTTTGGTCAGAAGCGCTATGGAAGAAGTTTTAATGGTTTCGCCGCAAAGCTCACTAGATTTGAAAGCGATAAGCTTATTGGTGAGTCTTTAAGGAACTTGAAGTAATTAAAGCTAATTGTTTTGGTGATGGGTATGTGTGTGTGGTCTTTAGGTAAGGAAGGAATAGTTTCGGTATTCCCTACGAGTTTTTGCAACTTCAAACGACAAGATCTTGGGATTTTATGGGATTTGGTGACAATATCAAACATGTCCCTGAGATCGAGAGCGATATAATAATCGGTGTTATCGATGGTAGAATCTGGCCTGAATCTCGGAGTTTTGCAGACGATGGGTTCGGACCGCCACCGCAAATATGGAAGGGCACTTGCACATGAGGGCAGAACTTCACCTTCAACAAGTGAATTCATATTTGTTTGACGTTCCTTGCATAACACGGAAAATCTTGTCAAAGTTCCTTGCGTCACAAGAAAAGGATTAACCATGACATAAGTTAGCTAGTTACTTATTTTAGTTACCCTTTCCGAATTTTTACAGGAAGGTGATCGGGGGGCGCGATACTACATTGAGGATTCCGCAAGGGACATTCGAGGTCACAGACAGGGACGATGAGAGACGGTGTGTCTTCATCTAGAATTGTTGTATACAAAGTTTGCGGGCCTGATGGTTGCCCCGTGGATGCAATCTTGGCTGCATTGGACGATGCTATAGCCGTTGGAGTCGATGTTATAATTGTTTCTATTGTAGGGGATAACTATGCTTTTGATAGAGACACTCTAGCCACAAGGTCATTCCACGCAATGTCGAAAGGGATTCTTACCGTCGCACCAGCTGGAAACAGAGGATCTAGTCCCGGACAAGTGTGTAACATTGCTCATGAGGATATCACTGTTGCTGCTAGTAGCACTGATCGGAAATTCGTTACATACATTGATTTTTCTAGCTTTAACCTTTTTCAATATTTTATAGAATTCCGGTAGGATGTATACTGAAGAAGTGAAGAGTGAGACGGTTGAGGATACCAATGCTCCCATTGTTGCTTCTTTTTCCTCTCGTGGTCCAAACACTATCGTTAGCGATATTTTGAAGGTAACACTATCAGCTAGAAATTTCATATAAGAGACATGAATA
This sequence comes from Pseudoturritis turrita, assembly GCA_900406555.1. Lineage (NCBI taxonomy): Eukaryota > Viridiplantae > Streptophyta > Magnoliopsida > Brassicales > Brassicaceae > Pseudoturritis > Pseudoturritis turrita. The sequence goes on from OVBL01000744.1 coordinate 75,444, forward strand.
TAAAAAGCGTGGACTAACTTGTTTTGAGATGAAAATCCATGAACAAATTCACAAACTTTGGCTCCGTTTTTAACACTGAAAAGTGATGAATGCAGCTAGTGGCAAATGTAGGTGAGGAGTGAGAACGGCAGTTGCCCCCCATGAAAATTTTAAATTAGTGTAGTTTTATAAAGGTTTTAAAAAATATCCATATTGATCATTTTATTTCATAAGAATATTTAATAGCTTTATAATTCTCCCCATGATGAAAATAATTTCTAAATTCTCCCCTGAATGCAGCCCGATATAACAGCTCTGGGATGAGCATATTCGCAGTATATTCATCGATAGCAGCCACCGCACTCGGAGAAAGAGAGGATTACTATTTCTTGTCATGGACGTCTATGTCTTTCCTTCACGTCGCAAGTATAGCTTCTTATGTCAAGACACTCCGTCCTGATTGGTCGCCATCTGCTATCAAATTCAATATCATGACTACCGGTAAGTAAATTCCTACACACCAAAACATCAAGTTCAAAAATGTTTTCAAGCAAAAACTAGTGGTTTTTTTTTTCACAACTACTGTTTCTTCCACGACTTTGACCTTATATTTTGCGCAGCTTGGGGGATGAATGCTTCCAGAAACATAGGAGCATAATTCGCATATGGATCGGGATGCTAACCCGACAAAAGCTGATGATCCAAGGCTTATTTACGAAATAACTAAAGAGGATTACTTGAACATGCTCCGCTCTCTCAACTACACACCACAAGGGCCCTTGCTACTATCGCGGGATGTACTTTCACTTGTTCTCAAGAATCTAAGCTGAATGCGAGAGATATGAACTACCCTTCAGTGGCAGCCAAAGTTTCAACTTCTTCATCATCATATTTGGATATCACATTTTCAAGAACGGTCAAAAACTTTGGGAAAGCGATATCCACATACAAGGCACAATCGACCGAGGATCCTATTCCTAGACTAGGCATCATAACACGCTATCTTTTAACTCCTTATGCGAAAGGAAGTCTTTCACTGTTACAATCTTCGGTAACGGTCTTTCGGGTATTTCTATTATCGTGGCTCTCTGGTTTGGTCGGACAGATCTCACTTAAATTTAACTTTTATTTTGATGCTACATAGAATCAAAATTTCACATCCAGAACTACACTGGTTTTGAAATTTCGTGATTTATATTCAAACTCATTTAGAATCGCGGTTTAACTTTGTTAACCGACCCTTAACCGGAATCATATACAAAATTAAATTTACCCTAAACCTAATTAAAATCCGGCCCGAAACCCAAAACCGAAACTACATTTAACGTAATGTAATGAGTCTATAAATTAATAAAAAAGGAAATTGAGCTCTATAATAGGAATTTGGTATAAAATTAAGCCTCTAACATATCAGAATCTGAAATTTAGTAAGTAACATTTTTCTTTTGTGAATTCTCGATTATACCCTCAGATTGTTCTGAAAACAAATAGCTAATTGTACATTAAATAGCTAATATAAATGTAGTTAATTATATTTCTAACTATACACTCACATTATAACTAACTATACACTAATATAGTTGATTATATTTACATGTAGTTTACCTATATTTCAAAAGTATTTAGCTAAACATTTAACTATATTTTTAACTATAAACCCACATTATAGCTAACTATACATTAATATAGTTGTTATATTTACATGTAATTACCTATATTTCTATTAAAAATGCATGTAGACGTAAATAACTCTTTATATATCTAGTATAAATAAATTTTATAGTTAACTATATATAAAGCAAACTATATATCCACGTAGTTATTTTATATTGACAAATAATAATATTATGTTTGTTTAAATAAGTAACTATTACAACAACATTTTTATGTAGTCAATTATGTTCTGAAACCAGTAGAGTAGATAATTATGTTTTTAAATAGGTAGATATTTTCTGAAAATAGGTAACTATGTTTAGATAGTTACAGAAACATAGCGATGTAATTAACTGTTTTGAGATTAATAGAATATGTAACTAGGCAATTTCGTCAAAATTTTTATTTTCTTTGCTAGTTACCTAAATGATTTTTTCCACATGTTACTTTCTAAATTCTCACTCATATTATTCTACTAATTAACCCTTAAATAAAAAGAAAAATCAAACGTAAATCCAACCCAAAAAACCCCATCCGAATCTAATTAAAATGGATGGCTAACGGAGTCGGAACCTGCAATCTCTCGAAGGAGATGCCACGTCAGCTCTCCATTTGATGCCACGTGTCAAAACACAAATATAACCCTTCCAGATTTCATAGTCGTCGATTCCTCTTCGTCTTTCTCTCTTATACGTAAGAGATTCATTGTCTCAAGCAAGGTTCCATGTCTTCTCACTCATCTCTTCCACCTCTACCTTGAGAATTTGAATATAGACCGTAGATTTAGATGCAAAAGGACCATTTTTATGCAACGCTTTTCTAAAGATTCTAGGATTTGCCAGACCGTGAGTCCCTAATCAAGCGAGGCCGATATGAGTCAAGGAATCTATGGATGCATCTAACGAGGATACCTCCTCGAGAAAAAACAAGGCTGATATGCCTGCGGATATGGCTCAAGTGAAGATGAGGAGGAGAAGGACGAAGACAGCTGCGAAAGCGATCAAGTTGGAGATTCGATAGTTTCAATGAATCAAAATATGAGAGTCCAATGCATGTTTTCCAATTTAGACCAGGTGTGCTAGTTTTAATGATTCCAGACGATCAAGCTGGTATGCTAGTTTTAACAATTACTCTGACTGAAAATGCACTTAATCCTTTGACTAGGATGAGATCAGAATGTAAATACAATCTATGTATGAGAATGTGTCGAATACGGAAGATCCCCACGACCATTCAATATGAAGGATTTAAGACTCAAAGTAGTAGAGGTGTTACCCACAGAGTCTCCAAAGTAAATCAAATCATGTGTTTGTCTTAACAAACTCTGAAATTTCGGATGATCGATTTCAAAATTACTTGCTAACAACACTCTTTTAACTCACTCATAGGTAGCTCTCAAGTTTAAATGTGGCTTGGAGCCGGTATTATCGTCGCTGTTTTTAGTGCTCCTTACCTGAGGAAATTTGACCTGAGTAGCTACACTAACTACGGCGAGCTTTCTCCAGCCCTGGAGAAAACGTTCTCCACTTTCACTCTTGGTGATATGTTTCTGTGATTGCAAGTGATCCCAATCAAATATGGTTACCCTGCAGGATTTATGTTTGGTCAAATATGCTTAGGCACACCAAGCTGAAGGATCTTCTGAATGGAAAAGACTATGTGCTCACTTATGAGTTATGAGGATAAGGATGGGGCTGGATGCTTGTTGCAGATTTTCCATGGGAGTAAGTTCCCTTTCTTACTTTGATTTTTTTTTTGAATATTTCTGCTCTCTGTCAGATATTGAACTTTACTGTAGCATATCTCAGAACCAAATCTAACAAACAATAGAAATATTAAAATGGTCACTGGAAATAACGTTCCCAAGTGATTTCTGACCCAAAATATTACATGATGTTTGTAAGTTTATTGGGATAGGTAAGTTTATTTACTTCTATATGTTTCTGAAATTCATTACCAAGATCCATTAAGAAGTGTGTATGATTGAGATTAGTGGTTTGATAGTGTAAGGAGAGTTACTTGTAGCCGATTTAGAATTTTCAAATCATGTTTGATCACTCATCACTTGTTTTCTTTTGGGAGAACACGCAACAATTTTCACATGTAAATGTAAATCAGAAACGCCATAAAAAATCTTAAGCCCTTAGGAGTTTGGTCTGGTCTATGATTATGAAATGTCTAATTATGCAATGTGATGTTGCAGCTGCAGCCGAGACCAATGGAAAAATCAAAGATGAGAGCTTAGAGACTGTGGAACATGAAAAAGCTTTATAATTATACAAAATATGTGCAATTGAGATCGCTTTTGGTGGTATTTTTTGATATCAAAACATCTACATCTTAGTTTTCTGAGATCATTAAAAAAAAAGAGTGACTATGTTTGTAAGGAAACGAAGAAGAATTAAATGATCTATTCCGTTGTTGTTTGGTAGGGAAGCGGATGTACATGAGGCTGATTTAAAAGTATAGACCATGAGTTGAGAATGAGTATATTGTCGTAGTGATTGGCCATTCTTAAATCTAGTTTTATGTTTTCAATCCTCTTGCTTATAATCATTGATTCAAGATATTTTCTTAGTTTTGTTTGGTATTCGAATCAAGTTAATTAGTTTGCATTAGTTTGTGCGTCTCATGGAGGAATATGATTGCACAATGTGTTTGATTCATATTTGTGCTGTAGGATTAGACTGGAGTTTCAAACATCTCTGTACGAACTTAATTTACTTTAGACCCAAACTACCAGATAAAAAGTTTATTTGGGTTTTCATTCTTCTTGACTCTTGGCATATTTCTTTGATACTCACACTTTTGACAGTTCATGAAGAAATATCAATTATTTTGTTTCAATCTAACAAATATGTATTCTTTCTATTTAATTAAGACAAGAAAAAACATGTGAATGAGGAAAAAGACTAAACTCACTCTCTACATTTATCGAAAGACGTTTGTTAACAGTTGTAATTTATATCATTATACGCAAGTCAGATCAAACACTCTAACATGAAATTCTTTACAGGTATTTTTTACTAAATGGAAGTTGAGAGGATTTGTGATGAAGAAGAAGAGAAAATATCCAAATGATTTTCTATTCCTCAATAACTCTCAACGTGATTTACAGTATGTGATAATGTGGAACTTAAATACTAAGACTCTAAACCAGAGTTAATAACCAAACTATACAATGTGAGTAAACCAGAGTAAACCGACTATACGACATCCAATAGTATTTAGTGTATAAGAACATTATTCGTAAAGTTAAACACTTAAAACAATGGGTTTGACCTAAACACAAGCGACTATTTTGTTCTACACTGCCGATACTTAACTTCAAATTTTGCTCCTTAGACCAATCTCGCTCTCGCATCCCTCTGTGTTGATTTCGTTTCTAAGTTTGTATTTGTTTCTTCTCCAAAGGTTTGTTTCGTCTTGGATTTGTCATACTGTTTTCGAGATTGGTGTTTAGTAGTGATCATGGCGACTCCGGCTGATTCTCGGGCTGTCAAGTCGCTCAACAACTCCAAGGGAAGGAAGAGATTTGTGGTTCGTATTCTCCTTCTCTGCTTCTTGTGTATGTACCGCTTCACTGGTAAGTGTTTTTGAGTTGTGTTTTGGGTGGTGCTTTGTTACGTGTGGATGCAGTTTAAGAATTTCTCTCAGAGAATCAATGACATTGAAATCAAAGTCTTTAAAAGCTTTGATAAGGTCAAGGATGATCCTTCAAGGGGTTCCACATTTTTCAAGGATTGCCTCGTAGAATTGAGGGTATGTTTGATCATGTTACCTTAGTCTTTCTTCTAAAGTTTTAAATTTCTTCTTCTTCTTGTCTTGTAGTCTTACTATGCTTGTTTCAGTGTAAGATTCTAAAGAAAAATCAGTTTTAGTCTTGCATTTTAACTTTGCTTCATTATCTACAAGAATTTACCATTGTTGAATGATGATGATAAAGAGATTGCCAACTCGCTATTTTGCCTCTACAATATGAAAATTTTGCTATTATGTTTTCTCTTGAGTTTGTTCTATAAGCATCAAGGGTGACCAGAGAAGCATTATCTCTACTGGATTTTTTTTTCCTGCTTGTATATACATAATATATCTCTAGTCATCACATGTTCACATATATTTCAGAGAGAGATTAAATTTGCTTCATATGGTTGATTATATGCAGGAACTTAATACAGCAGCAGATTTTATTTTATTTTATGAAGAAATGTTGCCGTCTGTTCAGACTCTTCCGTTGGTTATCTCGCAAAAAGAATTAATCTTCTCAAAACTTGTCTCTGGATTACAAATGAAAGCAAGATTGTCTCTGGAAGCTCTTCTCAGGTTTGCTATTTCTCCACTCATTCTTTAATCCTAGAACAATTTTCCAGTGGATCAGTGTTATGGTTGGATATTCTTTATCAGGGACATAATCTTGGTTTGTGATTAGTGTAGTTAACCACAGAACTTCGGAATTACTTTCTAATCACTTTCCAGAAGAAAAAAAACTGCTAACTTCTTATTCCGACATTTTGATAAAGAATAATATTAAGGAGCTAAGATTGTGGTTGCTAACTTTTTTTTTTTCACTTTTCCATTTCTGAGAGCATGCACTTTGTAATATTTTTCTGTGTAGAAGTATAAAGAACTTTTTTTGCGCAGGTTGATTGCTGCTTTATCGAGAGATCTCTTGGACGACTTTATTCCGTGAGTATTTTTCAAACTTCTTATTCTTTTCAGCTGCACAATACTATTATTTTGTTTTTGAAAGTGCTTCGGATAATAAATTCTTAGTCACAGTCGATGCTGCTTCACCCTTATATTGTTAGAGTATTCCAAACATTGTGCCTAGCATACTCTGAAAACAGAGGAATGTGATGTAATGATATAACTTAGTGGAAGTTAATGCTTTGGAAAGTCCATTGAATTTTTTTAAGATGCCTACAGAGTACTCATGTAACACTGGAAAATCTAGTTTTTCACATCTGTGAACTGATTTAGTTACCGCCCTTAATGCATTGCTTACAAAATTTGTTTCCTTTCCTTCTCTTGCATTTGCATACATTGATCATATGGCCAGAACAGGTCACTAAGTTGAATTTATATAACTGCTGTCTCACATGTATTCGAGACAATGCTAGACCACTAGGAAGTTAATTTCCTTCTTGACTAATATTTGGCAGAGTGTTCTGACTTTCTTCTTAGGGTCCAGTACTCGAGCTTCACTTGCGGTCTCTTTGATCAGTTCTTGTCTATATCTTCTAACCAATTGCTTTTGTATATTTCTTGTCTAGCGTCCTTCCACGGCTTGTTAGCTCCTTAGTGACTCTCCTGAAAAATGGTGGTCAGAAAGAGCCAGAGATTATTGAGCAGGTTGTTACTGTTGTATAACATATTTTACGCTCAGGACGATGCTTAATTTTATATAATATTTTTTTCTGCATTTTTGGTCCTTGTCTTTCATGTAGATATTCTTATCATGGAGGGCCATATTGAATGGCCTGCAGAAGTATCTCATATGCGACATCGAAGGTATTCTCATGTAAGTATAGAATTCCAATCTAATCAGGAATGTATGTTTTCTTGCGGTGTGTCTGAAGAAAAGTTTATGAATAGATCATTTTGCTCGCCGAACCTGTTACTGTTTATACCATTTTGTTCTCTTCTTTTTTAGTTTAGTGAATTTAAGATACTGGTGACTGCTCAAATATTCAGTTTTGTGGTAGAGAAGCTTTGTATTTTCTTGGTTTCTTTTAGGTCTTCTGGTTAGAATTACAAGGTTATCTGGTTACTAGCAGCTTGACTTAGCCCAATATAGTGCTGATTAGTTTCTTTTCTTTTCTTGTTCGAGTTGTTGTTGGCCAGTTTGAGGATTGCAAATAATCTTTCTTTGACTTATTGGGTCATATACATTTCGGCTATGGGATTGATATTGTAATTTTCTTCCGTTAAGGACAAAATACATGAACATTACATGCTGTAAATGATATTAAAATCTTACAGTGTAAGGTTTTCTTCATTTTATAGATTTCTATCTTTTTTTGTTAAAGAATTTTCTTTGATGTAGGGATACATTGGAGCTGAGGTATTACCCCGATGACGATATCAAAAAATTTGTGTCACGTTCTATGTCATTTTTGTTGAGGACTGCACGGGATGAGCAACTCGAATTAGGTGATGAATTGCTTGTCGTTTTTTTTTTTCATGTCTATGTTAGGGACAATCCAGTTGATTCTTCTCTCATGAACATTACAGGGATCAAGAGGATCCTTTCTGAAGTTGCAGATCCACTGAAAAAAGGTGGAGGAGTTAGTCTACTATATCATGTTATGAGGGGTACCTCTATGAGTCTCCATTCCAAAGCTATGAAGGTTTTGAGATTCTTGCTGAAAGATTCAACATTGTCCTTTTGTGATAATTTTCCTCAGGGCAAGTCCTCTTTCTAAACATATGTTAGAAATATAGTGTGTTTTCTCTATTTCTCTCTAATACTCGGTTGATTTAGCTTCCTCTTTGTTGAATCTTAATGAAGTCAGCATCTTAAGGTCGCATGTGATTAATTTGGTATCGTATAATCTTCTGATCATTTTTATATCTTTTATGTTATTGCAGGTTCTGGTAGTACAATAGAAGTTGTGAGTTCAACTTTGCAAATTATATGCGAGGATTTTAAAGCAGAAGAATTAACTGTTATGTGGAACTGCCTGTATAAAGAAACAAAAGAAGCAATCATAAACAAAAAATCGGCTCATTTAAGCCGACTGTTGACTGTGCTTACTTCAGCTGTCAGGGTTGAGAAAGGTCTCAAGGTTTATGGTGAGTTTTTAAGTAAATCCAATTTTTCGACTTGCTGTTTTCCTCCTATTGCTCTTTCTTATGGGCACACATGAAAAAATACATTTGCCAATTCAAGTCCTTGTCAATGTTTAACAGATTACCCATATTTGGTTGGACTTGTGAGCCAGATTGTGTCAACTTTTATGGATTCGTCTGACACCGTTGTAGTAGGGGATAACTTCTCTGCTGTTCTTGATAAACTTCTGGGACTGATGTTATGCACCATTGACAGATCCAGTCCTGTCAATGAAATGGAATCCATTGCTTCCCAATGGTCCCCCATTTTTTCCTTGAAGAGTTTAAGGTATTTGTATACTATTCATATATTTCAATGTTAAATTCTGCTCTTTTTTTTCTGTTATAATTGATCATGCAATCTTTTTGCAGTTTGCTGATTTTTTTGCGGGAGTTGCTAGAGAAGGATAAATTAATAGTGAAAGCCTTCACAAGTAATATATTAAGGTCATATTTCTTTTTCATTACCTCTTTAAATCTGCCTATCTTTATGTCTTTAGTGACTAAATTGTGTGTTGCAGTTGGATCAACAATATGATTTTGGGGTCTTGGGAGGAGGTTATTCCTCTGTTAATATCATTGTGTGAGAAGACCCAGCAAGCAAGTCACTACATCATAGAAGAATCATTTGAGAGCAACTTTGAGAGAATTCATGAGTTCTTGGAAGAGAATATTAAGAAAATTCAAACGAGTATAGAGAATACAGGATTAGCTCAAATTGATGAGGCTGAGTTGGCTGCTGTTTGGGGAGCTATCAACTGTTTTCCCTATTTTAAAGTGGATTTATCGTTACTGATTTGCTTTAAGAATACTCTCAGACAGCATTTGGCAGCCTCAGTTGGTAATTTTTTGTCATGCCATTGAAAATTTTTAGTCTCTTTACCTTGAATTTCCTTCACTGATCATAGTCTTATTTCATATCTAAGAAAAAAACGCTTTTTCTTTTTCTCTCTCTCTTCCTTTAGTCTCTCCTCCTTCTCTCTAACTTCTTCTTTCGCAGATCTGGTTTCCGGTGGCCGGCGATGGCGGCTTCCTTAGCGCCTCTGCCGGTCACGTTCTCGTTGTTGGCTTCGTTTCTTCTTTCTTTTGTCCTTCTGTTTTTGGGCTTGATTTCGATTTAGATCTATGATCTGATTTTGGATCTTTGTCTTTTTGTTGTTTTTGGCCCCGGTCTTGTTAGACTACGGTGTGGATTGCCCCACTAGATCTTTTTGTGGGTGGTGGGCTTGGTTTGGGGATGCGCTGGTTCTGGTCAAGGGGCGAGTAGTCCGGTTGTGTGTCCGGACGTGTGGGTCCTTCGATGTTTCCTCTGTCTTCAAGACCAAGTTTCTCTCGCCGGATCTAGTCGTTTATGTATAAATCGGTTTCAACCATGGGTTCAACAAACGGGATTGCCTTCGTCACGGAGAATATGGCTCGTTCGGTGAAGTATGTAGAGGTTTCGCTCTGCATCTCATCTGGTTTGAGTTAGTGTTTTTCTGATGATGCTCGGTGGTCTTCGAAGTTGGTTCAGATCTGGATCCGCTGTGGTCCGGTTGAAGACTTGTTGCTCGTGATCTGTCTGATCAGACTTCGATTCTCGGGGTTAGATATTTGTCGGATTTGAGCTTGTCTGTGGCCTTCCTATGTTTTTGCCTCTGGTTGTTAACAATATCTTTATCAAGTATTTGTGAATTTGGCTTTGGTTCTTATGGGGGTATGGTCTGTCCCTTTGCTTCCTGCGATCTACTTTTATATTCTGCTTAATTTTTTCACAAGGCTTTCAACCGTCAGATCTACAGCTTTCCATGGTATACGGTAAGTGTAACGGTTAAGCGACTTTCCCAGTTTCCTCCACTCGAGTTCAAGATCAGATCTAGGTCGGGATCTGTGTAGTTATTGCTTTCTCTCAACCGATCTTTTGTTGAGTATATCTCAACGTTCGCGGTGACGGCAAGTTTTGGATGGTGATAATGCCTCTATATCGAGGCTCCATCGATTTAGCAATTTTAATCTTCAAAAGTCTACCAATCTTCAAGAGAGGACTAATAGAGAAGATTTGTAGTTGATGTAAGGGTGGTGTGCGTGGAAGCACTATAAGGGTTAAATTATCTTTCAATTTCCATTTATTGTTGATCTGATTTCATTGCCCCTTTTGGTGTGCGTGTATCATTTTCGACTTTTTGAAAGGTTATTGCTTGTAATGTGGATCTATCTTTGAAATAAAATATTTCTAGTGTTAAAAAAAAAAGATCATAGTCTTATTTCTTACAAGTTATCATAACTTTTTTTTATGTGCTACATTCTTTTTCAGTAAACACTTTTAGTGCTCCAGAATTGATGTGGCAGAGCTTACTTGGTGCTGCTTTGAGGTCATGTCACAAATTCCCTTCTAGTGGAAGACTCATCCACAGTGATCTAGAGGAAGCTTTATCTCTTGCTAAATGTTACAAGTCATGTGTACAAGTGCTTTCTCCTGTGGCCGACTATTTGGATTTTGTGTATAGGTGAGTTTTGTATGTTTTCTGGTGGTTATTCAGTTATTTCTCCATGTTTGATGACTCTTGTGATAGTACACTGATTCGTTTTTATTCGCAGGCCTCTATTAGCTAACGATGATAGCTCTAAGGCATGTCCAGAACTTCAAGCAAATAATGCTGAAGCTGCGTTTGACTTATTTTCTGAAAATTTACGTCACTCAAACAAAGACGTCCGTCTTATGACTTTAAGGATTCTGTGCCATTTTGAAACTTTGTTTCCTGATCCTTGTTTTGAAGAGCATCCTCCAAAGAAGAAACTGAAAACTGAAGTGATTCAAAAGTCTTTCCCTGAAAGGAATGTGAGTAGATATCTTTAGTATCTATAACAACTTTTCCCTCTGCCGTTTCGTGTCATAACTAATTTTCTTAAAAATTCCTTGAAATTACCAGGTTCTTCAGTTGTTGCACACAGTTGAAAGGTCCCCTATTACAGTATCCACTCAAACAGAGTTGGTCAGGTTGATTAATGGAATACAAATGGATCTCTCGGCTTGCAGGATGCACGAGGCATACGTGCCTCTTGTATTCAATGGAATGATTGGAATATTTCATAATCGGTTTTCCAAAATATGCGAGCGAGCATCTGAATGCCTTGCGGTTCTTATGAAGATGCACACAGGAGCGGTGAATGATTTTGTTCGTTATTTGGGCCAGTGCCAGCTAAATATTGAAGCAGTCCACAATCATACTGAGAGTGAAAACTACAGCATCTCAGAGAAGTATACCGGAAAAGATCTATTTCACCTGCTCAGATAATTTTGTTAGTTTGGTTGTTTCAGTGAATTTCAGATATCATTTTGCCATTTTTTTCATATCTATCTTTTTCTCGATTCTGATGCGTATACTTTTCGATCCGCAGATCTGACTGTGCGTTTGAATTCATTTATATATCCGCCGTCTGATAGCACACCTACTGCAACAGTGGTATCTCTGTTGCTCCAGACCTTACAAAAAGTTCCCACTGTTGTTCAGTCTCGGGCTTCTGAAATTCTCCCTTTGTTTTTGGCATTTCTTGGATACAACAGCGAAAATCCCGTGAGGTAATCATATCTCTGTCTCTTGTTTCTTAAAGAGTGATTTAAATTCAGCTGTTGTCATCAAGTTTTTCTCTTTACATTGCAGGGTCGGATTATTTAATGGCGGAGCTTGTAAAGGAGAGGAGTGGAAGAGGTTACTTATACAATGGTTAACTTTGCTGAAGTTGATGAAGAATCCAAGATCGTCTCGTTTTAGTCTGTTTGTTAATGACGTTCTGCAGAACAGGTTGGCGCCAAACTACCTGATTTGATAATCTTTTGGAGTAAAACAATTTCCTTTCTGATACAGAATTGAAGAATTTTGATTGACCTCTCTTGGTGTGGTTTGTGTTTCTTGCATAATTTTCCAGGTTCCTAGACGATAATGACGCTGAAATACAAATGAATGTTCTACAGTGCCTTTTGTTGTGGAATGACTACTTACTCCCACACTGCTCGCATTTAGAGAATTTGATCAAACCCAAAGAATTGAGAGAAGAACTCACGACCTGGAACTTGTCCAAAGACATTGAAGAAGCTCACAGACCTCATCTTGTTTCTCTTGTAATTCGCATTCTTATTCCAAAAGTTAGGACTTTAAAGAGTTCAGCTTCGCGTAAGGTACATAATTACATACTTCTTTTTAGTTTGCTTCACCGTGCCAATGCGGTTTTTCTCATTTAGGTCCTAACAGTTTTCTTTTTGTTTCTCTTGTCAGCATACAAGTATTTGTCATCGGAAGGCGGTTCTTTGCTTTATATCTCAGCTGGATGTTAATGAACTCTCCCTGTTCTTTGCATTGTTGATGAAGCCTTTGAACATCATACCAGAGGAAGCAATGGACTTGTTCTGTAGCTCTGGAAAAAGCTCTCTGGATTGTTTCCAAAAGTCGAATTTCCTGAAATATTTCACCGTTGATACTATTTCGACGTTATCCAGGAATAAGAAATCTGGGTTTCTTCATGTCATCCAACATATCCTTGAAGTCTTTGATGAATTCCATGTCCGACCATTTCTAGACTTTCTGATGGGATGCGTTGTCCGGCTATTGGGAAACTATGCTCCAAATATTGATGATAAAAGGAACATTGATAATTCAACAAATCACGACCAGGTAAAATGGTTATCGGTGTTGTTTGCTCTCTTTCCATAAAGCTCATTATTTTTTACGCCATTTCATTTCTTCCGAATGCTCATCTTGTCTGACATTTTTTTGGTGGTTTTTTGAGTAGGCTGGCACTTCTTTAAAGCAGTTTAAAGAGCTGAGATCCTTATGTCTGAAGATTATCGCTCATGTTCTAAACAAGTACGAGGATTGTAATGTTGGTTCTGAGTTCTGGGACATCTTCTTTTCAGCAGTGAAACCGTTAATTAAGAGTTTTAAGCAGGAGGGTTCTAGTAGTGAGAAACCAAGCTCATTGTTCTCATGCTTCTTGTCAATGAGTAAAAGCCGCAATCTCGTGACCTTCTTATGTCGGGAAGAATTTCTTATTCCAGACATTTTTTCAATTCTAACAGTCCCCACAGCTTCAGAAGCTATAAAGTCTTCTGCCTTGAAGTTCATAGAGAATATGCTCAATCTTGACAATGAGTTGGACGAGGATGAGAGTATGATCAAAGGGTTTTTAGATCCATATATAGAGGCACTGATTAACAGCTTGCATTCTCTCTTCATTGGGTATATTTCGAAAAGGTAAGGTTTCTTGTCAATTGACGGACTTAGCTATTTGTGTCTCGTTACTATTTTTTTTTAAGGAAAAAGTGTTAATTATGATCAGGAAATCAGTCAAGTATCATGGAGAAAGAGTGATTAAGATTCTTAAACTATTGTCGAAGCACATCCGAGACGAATCTCATGTTATGAAATATTTGGATGCCTTGCTGTCTTTCTTGGATAAAAGTGTGGAAGATTCTGGTATGGTTACTCGTTTCTTTTCTTGGTAATAATTATATAACATTACGTCTCTTGCGTGTGACTACTGTCTTATTTTTTGTTGCAGATATTCATCGTGAGGCTTTGCTAGGCATTCAGGACATCACATCGTTGCTTGGGACTGAGAGTACCAGCAAAATTATTAATACGGTCTCTCCTCTGCTTGTTGACGCTAAACTTGACGTTAGATTATGCATTTGTGACCTTCTTGAATCTCTTGCAAAAATCGACTTTTCTCTGGATCTGGTGGTAAGTTTATCATATCTGTGTTTGAAGCTGAGTCATTTCCTTCTCCTTTTGTTTTTTCAATTGCGATTGTAAACAAACAATTGGTTTGCGTCATCCTACAGGCAAAATGCGTCAGCGATATGAATGCCATCTCACCCATGGAAGTAGATGACCTCGACTATGACACGATAATTAATGCTTATGGGAAGATTGATGCAGATTTCTTTAATAAATCCTCGGAGCAGCACATTATGATCATTCTCTCACAGAGTTTATACAACATATCATCAAAAGAAATTACGTTAAAGGATTGCGCATGTAACCTCTTGTGTACTTTCGTTGAATTTTCAGCCTCAATACTTTGCCAAGAGGCTTCAGCTCACTCTGGCATTGGCAAAGAGGTTTCAAAATCTGATGCAAGCTGGACAGGAGATCGTATATTGCGGATTATGAATAAGTTTATTCTGAATCACATTGGAGATCCAGTAAACAGAGGAAAGTCTAGTGGAAAGGTACAGTGACCCTTCTAAGTCTGGAATCATTGGAAGGATGAAAATGAAAATCCCATTGTACATTAGTTGTGGGGCAGGTTTCTGCTAACTAACAAGTTTATGATGTTGCTTATGGTTAGTTTACTGTATATCTAATTGTAAGATGGGATACTCGTGGCTCTCTTCTTTGCATTCAAGATTCTCAGAAACGAATTATTCTGCTGCAGGAGGAGATTCGTTTGATACGCAAAATGGTGACAAAACTTCCAGATGCTGCAAATCTTGCTGCATTCAGACCTTTATGCTCTGAAAACGATGAAGTGGATTTCTTTAAAAACATTTTTAGCATTCAGGTTAGTCACATCTGATTTAACCTTGGAGGATAAAGCAGCATACATCATCTTATGAAAGATGATAGAAACCTTACGATGATTTGAATGTCTTTGTAGTCACACCGTAGAGCAAGGGCAATTACACGTTTCGCAAAGGTGATCAAAGATAGCAGCCTGCCCGAGGTGATCTTTTTTGAGGTTCTTGGATTTTTAAATACGATTTTCGTACTTTCATAGACTTATATGACCAATTTCTATTGGGGTTGCAGGGAGCAGTGAGAAATTTTTTGGTCTCAGTCTTTTTCAACATGTTGTTTGATGGACAAGATGGAAAAAACAAAAACGTCCAAGATGCATGCAAAGAAGCCCTTGCATCTGTATCTGCTCATATGAGTTGGAACTCGTACTATGCTCTGTTGAATCGGTGTTTCCATGAGTTGAAAGAGCATACCAATGAGAGAAAACTTCTTCTGCAGCTTATCGGCTTGATTTTAAATAACTTTCATTTTTCAAAAGATGGTTACACACAGGAGGCTGCTGAGATTTTCCGGAACATACAGAAGCTGATGGATTCTGACTCTGACAGTGTTAAGCTTGACAGCTATGCGGCTGTGGTGAAGGTTCTAAAGCTTCTCCCCAAAGAAATAATGGAGCCACAGCTACACTCTATAGTTCCTAAAATTTGCAGTTATTTGAAGAGCAAAGAGACGGGCACACGCGATGAAGCCAGAAAGGCTCTGGCTTCTTGTTTGGAGGAACTTGGGGTGGAGTACTTGCAATTTGTTGTTAAAAATCTACGCGCTAGATTAACACGAGGATCTGAGGTGCATGTTCTGGGATACACTGTCAATTTTATCTTATCCAAGTGCCTTTCTAATCCTACGGGTGGGAAGTTGGATCATTGTTTGGGAGATCTCCTTGTTGTGGTGAAAAACGATATCCTTGGAGATGTTGATGAACAGTGTGAGGAGAGAGGATCCAAATCGAAGATGAAGAAAGAAACAAAAAAATGCAAGTCGCTTGAAACTCTAAAACTGATTGCTGAAAATGTAACGTTTAGAAGTCATGCATTGAAGTTACTTTCTCCGGTCACGGGGCATCTGCAGAGGCATCTGACTCCAAAGTTAAAATCAAAACTGGTGGAGATGTTAAAGTATATTGCAGCTGGTATTGAAGGCAATCCATCTGTTGATCAAGGAGATTTGTTTTGTTTTGTATATGACCGTGTTGATGATGGTATTAACAACAACAGGAGTGATCTTGGAGATCAAGTGTCTTCTTCTTCACCATCCGAAAAGAAAAGGAAATCAAGACATCTGCAAGAGACTAAGTCATGTCCACATCTTATAACCGTGTTTGCTCTGGACTTATTGCACAACAGACTGAAGAGAATCGAACCAAACAATACTAATGAAGTGCTGTTGTCGAGGTTGGATCCTTTTGTCAAACTACTTGTTAGGGGCTTGAGCTCTAACTATGAAGATGTTGTATCCTCATCTGTTAGATGTTTCACTTCATTGTCAAGATTAACACTGCCTTCCCTCATGTCTGAAGCAGATGAAGTGATGACAGCAGTGTTGACCATCATTGGTCAGTCTGCAGTGACTTTTAGTAGTCCTCTTGTGCAGTCATGCCTTAAGCTGTTAACAGCTCTTCTCGACAAAAAAAGAAATTTGACTTTATCATATGGGCAGTTGAATATGTTGATTCAGCTCCCCATGTTTGTTGATCTGGAATCAGATTCATCTGTGGAATCATCTATTACTTCTCTTTCACTTATCAAGGCCATTGTGAAAAAGAAACTTGCAGTTCCAAAGATACATGATATTGCAGATCAGGTTTCAAAGCTGATGATAACAACTCAGGAGCAATTAATCCGCAAGAATTGCAAAGAGATACTGTCGGGATTTTTGGTCAATTATACACTTTCAGAGAAATGCCTACAAGGACATTTTACGTTTCTGCTGACAAATCTGAGGTATGTAGCTTTGTGAAATTTGGCCTCTTTATTTTTCTAAATAGCAACTGATTTTTTTCTTCCTCCAGCTACAAACATCCAACTGGAAGACAAGCAGTTCTTGACGTGCTTCAGGAGCTTATCAGAAAAATCTCAAAACTTGTTCTTGACCAGCAGTCTGAAAACATGTTTCTTGAGCTTGCTCGTCGTTTGGCAACCGATGATGCTAAAGAAGTGTTGTATAAGATTGGTGATGTGATAAAGCTTCTGGTAGGTCGCATCAGTAAAGATAAAGTTGATTCCAGTCTCGAGCGGTGTCTGGTTTGGTATAAGCAGGAGGACTCACAGGCTATAGCAGCACAGGTAAATTCTCTGAGGGTGCATTTTCTTATTGACAATAGTTAGATATCAGATGAGTAGGAAGTAGGAACTTATAACTTCACATGATTCTTATAGAATCTATGGCTTGTAACATTGTCATAAAGCTTTGGTTTTTGTGGTATATGCGTGTTTTTTTCTTGCGGCAGTTGATAACTCTCACTCATTTGTTGGATTCAGGTACTGGGATTATTCATTGAAGCCAGGAAGGAAGCATTTCCGAAGCGTATCCGCAATATATTGTTGCAGGAGGCTAAAACGATTTTGGTGTCTGCTGTACAGTTGCAAGATACTATTGAGGAAGGCAGTTTTCCTCCTTTCTGGAAGGAAGCATACTATTCACTGGTTATGATAGAGAAGATGCTCAAGCAGTTTCCTGATTTATGTTTTGGAAAAGGTTTACAGGTAATGCTCTCACTAGTTTATTGTTGTACTACACTTCTGAGAAGTTGATGCATCTTAAAAGCTCTGATATATATATATATATATTTTTTCTTCTTTGACGATTTGATGTTTGATCGTTTCCCTTTTGAAAGAATTAACACACAGTTTTGTTCTGATTGGACATAATTTCTTTTACAGGATATTTGGAAAATGGTATTTAGGTTGTTGTCGCACCCACACGAATGGTTGAAAACTATATCCTGCCGCTTCCTTAATCATTATTTGAAGGCATTAGATGGGAGGAAAAGAAAGAAATCTCAGAAACTAGTCGCTGATTCTCTTCTCGAGAAGCCGAGTAGCCTTTTCATGGTAGCTGCTTCTCTTTGCTCCCAGTTAAAGGAGCACCGCAGCACAGGCAACAAAGACGATGATGCCAGTACAGCAAAAATCATTACAGACAATATTGTTTTTGCAGTCTCTGGTCTTCATTCTCTGATTGAACAATCTGATGCTCATGAGTTCTGGTCAAGTCTCGACAATGATGACCAAGTTGTGTTCCTCAAAGCCTTTGAACTGCTTGATTCAGGGAAAGGAAGGTCTACTTTTCTGGCTCTTACTTCGGGCAAACGTACTGCAAATGATGTGAGAAATGTATTGATTGGAAGTTTGCTCAAAAGAATGGGGAAGATTGCGCTTGATACGGAGTTTGTTCAGATGAGAATTGTGTTCAACGTCTATAAAGACTTTGCCTCAAAACTGAATCAAGAAGAGTGTCGCATGTACGCCTTCAGAATTCTGCTTCCGTTGTACAAAGTTTGCCAAGGATTCACCGGGAAAGTCATCTCAGATGTTGAGTTGAAACAGCTAGCGGAAGAGGTAAGAGACAGTATAAGAGACGAGTGCTTAGGCACCCAAATGTTTGTGAAAGTTTACAGTGAGATCAAAGAGAGTTTGAAGACGAAAAGGGAGAAGAGGAAGCTAGAGGTAAAGGAAATGGCGGTGATAAACCCTGAGAGAAACGCAAAGAGGAAACTCAAGTTAGCTTCAAAGAACAAGGCTAACAAGAAAAGGAGGACTATGTGCAATAAAATGGATAGATGGGCACGCTCTTGAGCTCTCATTACCACATTTAAGCCATTATTTGTTTAAGTTTATCATAGAAAACATCAAAGATTATTTTAGACTTTGTAGTAATTTCTCAAGCATCTGTGATCCATTTTTATCTGCCACAATCCAAACCATTGCTATTAACTTGTTTCTCTTTTGATAAAGTATTAATTTGTTTCTCAAGACTCTACTCATATTCCGACAATTGAAAGAAACAAGTTCCACACAGGGTGATAAAGGGTGGTGACCAGTTTTGCGATTTGATCTTGGTTCGGTTTTTAGTTTTATCAGTTATTATGCCTGCTATTTTCTCCACAACATATTTCTTATATAACGGCTCTCATAAATATCTCTTCTTCCGCAGGTGCTCCATTTCCTACCTTTGCATTTCCTATGATGATGCTCGATAAGAAGTACAATACCGCTATCTTCAATCTGTCTGGACATTGTCTCATTGACAGAAGCTTCTTCTCAACGACTGCATGGGTTGCTTTTTCCTTTTTGAAATGCTTCTTAACAAACTTCAAATCGCTGAAATTTTCAAAGTTTGGTGGATATGCGTGGCAGTTTAATCCAAAAACCAGTTCGTGTTCCCTCAGAGAATATCTTATTGGAACCCATTGACCACAAACCAAGCTTCTTTTTTTTCTCTGTCTGGGCCTTGCGGACAAGGAGCATCCACATGCCCATCGTCTTGTGGTTTTTGTCTTTCAGGATGTGAAAAAGTGACAAAACTACGGGTGTTCATGGAACCATTCCAACTCCTCTGGTTCTAGTAAATCCCTAATGTCGCCACAGCCTTAGCAACATAACACTTAGTTCCAATTTTCATTGACTTCCCATACTCACTCTTAGGGAACCACATCTTTAATGGTTGCATTGCTTCAGTTTCTTCATCGGTATCCTACAATCCAAATACAGTATATTGACAATATTACCTAGTTTTACTTTCTACTTCAGACTAAGAAAACGACATCGTTATACCAAGTTATACCAAATAGAATATTGATTCGATGTACATACCATTGTACCAGTTGATTGCGACTCATGGCCGGCTCTTTCTTCATCCACTTCATCGCCATCTTCTTCTTCTTCATCGCCATCTTCTACCTCTTCACTGTCTTCTTCTTCTTTCTCTTCCTCTCCATTCCCATCATCGCCATCTTCTACTTCTTCTTCCTTATCTTCCATTTCTTCTTCGGCCATATCTTCTACTTCAGTTGCTTCTTCTTCTACTACTACCGGTGGAACTGGGTCCAGTGAAGGAGCATTGTTCTCTGATTTTGTCAAGCGCTTCCATTTCCTCTTCCCTGTCCTCCCCGTCGTCCACATTGTCTTCACCATTGCACAATATCTAGGGTAAAATCAAGGAAATTGCTTAGAGAATATAGGTTCACGATTTCTACAGCAAATACAAACCCCGCGGATTTCTACACAAAATCGAAAAGAAAACACGATTTCAACTTACCTAACTCTTGATTTCGATTCGAATCCTTCATAGTTTTCCTAGTTATACTTGTTGTTTGAACGGTTTTGAAATCACGAGGGAGAATCGAGATCTTGGCAAAGAGACAGAGAGAATCGGGTTTGATAATTTGGAGATTTTTTATGGTATTTTATTCAATCTGATTTCGACCCGGATTGGATCCGATTGGGTCAAAAATCGAGTTGATATTGACTGGTTGGATCTGTAATTTCGTTAGTTTTGCCTGGTTTTACTGTAATCTCTTCGTTTTTGTATTTAAAAAAAAATGAAAAAAAAATTCTCATTATAACGAGAGTATTTGAGGATTTCTTCGAGCCAAGAAGAGTATTTGAGCCATTGATCCACTTACACAACGTAAACATGCCCTCCCCAACCACTCAGACAATCACAGTCAACTGACGAGAGAAGTGCTTGTGAAATCGTCTCGAACAGTTCCTCGACTTCCTGAAAATTCCCATTTGTTAAACCAGATCTTGATACAGAGATTAGGTCTACTACAATGAAGTATGGCTATCAAACTTCCAACTTTAAAACACTTCGACAATTGAAGATATCTAAGTGAAAACTAATGGCTACTGTAATCCATGACCGAGGAAAATTCCCATAATTCCCATTTGTTAAGCCAGCGTTTTTGATACAGAGATAATGCACTCTAATTTTCACATCATTTCTAGATTCTACTATAGGTTTCTTTTGGAAGAAGGATTTCCAGAAGTTTAGATATAGTACCACTAACACCAAACTCCATTGACGAATTGTGGTGATTTAAGCACAAGAATTTGCATTTTCATGTATGATCATTTTTTACAAAAATCGTTTACTTATGTTACTTGCTTTTTCCTTTTAGGCTTCCTCTTTCAATGCCGATGTTACTAGTGCTTTCTTGACAATGGGTATGAAGAGAACAGTGGAAAGAGTTAGTTATTGACATTGTCATTGTTGGAAGTGCTTTGGAGCGCTTTAAAAACTCTCCAATCAAGCGGTTATTCAAGGAACTATCTCCTACGACCAAGATGAAAGAAGACATAACAGAACTCATGCCTCAAGTTGGTATCTTCATCTCTCTAAAGGAGAAAGAAGTTAAGAACCAGGTTTGAAATATGGAACAAACTGTCGATTTTTTTTGTTTAAACATGCATCAATTCTGAATTCACAGACAGTAAACGCAATGGATCAAATTTTCATTGCGAAATTTATAATAAATCGAATAAATGTGTTGAATATTTAAGAAGACTAACCAAGAAATTGTGGTAGACGAAAGCCCTACGTTCCCAAGAAAGCACTTCAGTCCACTGATCTCCTCACTTCCGAAATTCGAATCAAATTTAATCAAAAATTTCCCCAAAAATATGCTAAAATCAAGGATTGGACGACAATTCATGCACCTCTCAGTAGCAGCTGAAAGAAGAAGCTTATATCTAAGATACGAAGAAAATAAACGTTTTCTTATTTCATTATTGCTTAATTATTTCCTCTTTACATCATTCACTCTTTATAGAGGTTTTAATCTGAGTACACAAGGGCTACGTGTCGGTATCACACGCGTCACTGGATCCAAGAGCATCAAAACGGTTTCTGACGACGACTGTACCTTCATTACAGCTCACGCCTTTGAACGCTCCTTTTGCTTTTTCCTGATGCTCTGTATTTGCTCTGGTTTTGTCTTTTATTGCAGGTGAAGAAGATGATCGTTGGATGCTGGGCTTGGTCTGAAGCAATTGCTGTTTGGGCTTTGACTGTTTGAAGCCCACTTGATGTTTTGTTGTCCGTGTGATGTCGTTTTGGGAAGTCTCTGATTCCTTTGGAGTCTTTACTTCAATAGCCCCCCTCAAACTTGGTGTAGGGGGAACATCCACACCCAGTTTGAATCTGAGAGAGCTGGAAGCTTCAAACGGCAGTGATTTGGTGAAGATGTCTGCCAATTGAAGGAATGCAGGAACGTGTTTGACAGTAAGTGAACCGAGAGCGACACGTTCTCTGACATAGTGATAGTCCGTCTCAAAGTGTTTTGTTCTTGCGTGATAAGCTGGATTGGCTGTAAGGTAGACAGAGGATAGGTTGTCGCCATAGAGTTCTGGAGTGACATAAAGAGACACACCAAGTTCTCAAAGAACATGACTGATCCAGGTGAGTTTAGAAGCAGCTTCAGAGAAGGCACGATACTCAGCCTCTGTTGAGCTTCTTGAAACCGTTTGTTGCTTTTTGGAAGACCAGGAGATGAGGTTGCTGCCAAGGAATGTGCAGTAGCCACCTGTGGATCTTCTCGTGTCCTTGCAGCCTGCCCAGTCGCTGTCACTGTAAGCTCTCAATGTGCAATCCGTGTCTTTACTAAAGGATATGCCCATTGTAGAAGTTCCTTTGAGATACCTGAGAACTCTTTTGAGTAGTGTGAAGTCTGCTACAGTAGGAGCATGCATCTTTTGACATACGTAGTTCACAGCAAATTGCAAATCAGGTATAGTCAAGGTAAGGTATTGGAGCTTACCTGCTAGACTTCGAAAGTATGTCGGATTGGGAAATAGCTCAGGTTTGGAGGAGCATTTATTCAGTTGCAGAGGCAGAGGGGTAGGCATTCGTGCACAATCAGTCATACCAGCTAGAGCAAGAACGTCTTCTGCAACTTTTGCTGAGATAAGAAGAGCCCCCTTGATGAAATTGTGCCTAAATACCAAGGAAGTAATGTAGTTGTCCAAGGTTTTTCATTCAGAATTGTTTATTTAGTTCAGTGAGAAGACTGGTCAGCACAACTGAGCTATTTCCAGTAATCACCATATCGTCGACATAAAGCAATAACATGATCACGTCCTTCCCTCTGAAAAATACAAACAGAGAGGGATCTTTGATGCTGCAGACAAAGCCAAAATCAAGGAGAAATGAGCTGAACTTGTCAAACCAGGCTCTAGGGGACTGTTTCAGTCCATACAGCGCTTTGTGAAGATGGCACACATGATGAGGCTTTGTGTTGTCCACAAACCCAGCTGGTTGTGTCATATAAACAGTTTCAGTGAGGTCTCCATGGAGGAAGGCATTTGCAACATCCATGTGGGAGTCGAAACTCGCACAACCAAAACTTGTAAAGAGACTTAGGGATTCGACAAACTTCTATGTAAAGAAACCAAGAAACTGAGATCCAAAGATGGAAATTTTATTCAAGCTGTTTCGAAAGCTGTTTGTAAAGTAATAAGCGTTTAGCTAGGTCAATTTTTGGATCCCCTTTTCAAAGAGGTACATTGTCTATTTATACACAAATAGGTCGGCTAGGTTTCTTCCTAAACGAGAAAGGAAAACTTCCTTATTCTTCGGAATTTCCTCTATGGTTTTCATGGGTTTCTTTCCTTGACTCATCGCCTCGGCCCACCAATGTCTTGCGGCTCATTGCCTCATTCTATCTAAGACGTTGGGCTTGTTGCTTTGTTGGATCATCGATGGGCTGGCTCGTCGCCCCTTTCTCCTTGATGCCGAGCTGAGGGTTTTGCTTCGCCAACATGTTGGCTCGTCACCGGTCTGCTGGTTTGCCAACATGTTGGCTCGTCACCAAGTATTTGGCTTGTCTCCTACTCGTTCCACTGCCTAGCCAAGATATTAGCTCGTCACTTCTTCTTCCTGCTGCCTAGCCAAGATGTTGGCTCGTCACCATTTCACCCTGCTGCCTAGCCAAGATGTTGGCTCGTCACCATTTCACCCTGCTGCCTAGCCAAGATGTTGGCTCGTCGCACACTTCTTCCTGCTGCCTAGCCAACAGGGATGTTGGCTCGTCACTCACTTCTTCACGCCTGCCGAGCCAAGTTTGCCTCGTCTCCTTCTGCTTCATGCTGCCGAGCCAAGTTTGGCTCGTCTCCTTCTGCTTCATGCTGCCGAGCCAAGTTTGGCTCGTCTCCTTCTGCTTCATGCTGCCGAGCCAAGTTTGGCTCGTCTCCTTCTGCTTCATGCTGCCGAGCCAAGTTTGGCTCGTCTCCTTCTGCTTCATGCTGCCGAGCCAAGTTTGCCTCGTCACCGCTTCTCCATGATGCCGAGCCAAGTTTGCCTCGTCACCGTTTCTCCATGATGCCGAGCCAAGTTTGGCTCGTCACCAATTCTCCCTGTTTCCGAGCCAACAGGGGTGTTGGCTCGTCTCCTGCTTTTTCCATTGCCTAGCCAAGTTTTGGCTCGTCGCTTACTTTCCTCCATAGTATTTTTAGCAGTTGATCTCGATGGGGTGAAAACTGACCCCAACAGTTAGCCCTCCAGCTCGGTAGTATTATTAATAATAGTGACGAGGTGAGAAGTTAAGATCGAGATCAACTGTCTTTGGGCTACCAAGCCAGATCTGTGGTGTTGTCATGCGGGCATTGACACATGCCGAGCCGAACTGAGTGTTACCAAGGTGTTTTATTTCCGAGCCAACACTGGAGTATCTTATCACCGAGCCACACCCCTTGACGCATTGCTGATTCATCTTCGATTGCGTTGCCGAGCCACTTTGGCATGCGATATATTTGTTTTTATATTGCTGAACCGACACCTTTGTCATGCTGCCGAGCCAACTTATCATTCGTTTGGCCGAGCTGTTTCGGTTTAGATTGTTATTTCACCGAGCCGTCTTCTTCTGATATGCTGCCGAACCATCCCAATAAGTGATGTGTTTTTGGCTCGGCAGTAATGTTGGCTTGAAGTGTCTCTGTTCATGATTACAACTTTATTGGGAACTGTAAGCATTTCGCATGTTCCCGAGGCTGCGTGGCGTCACGCGCTGTAATTCCATGCTTCTTTATATTCAGATCTTTGTCTCACTTCCTCATAACTCACCTCTCTTTATTTCCGAAAAATCAGGTAGCTCTCTTCTCTCTCCTCTTTTCTCTTTTTTTGTTTAAGTAGTTGGCTAGGGTTTCATCGATTCTCCTGTTCTGCCGCCGCCGCTATTTAAACTTTCCGATCCATCTTTAAACGTGGCTCGGCGTCTCCTTGCACTTTCCGATCCATCTTCGAACGCGTCCGGTGAGTGCTTCAATTTTCCGATCCATCTTCATCCGGATCGATTTCTCCTTGATCTTCCGTCTCCGAGGCGAGATTCATCACATTTAAGTGTTTCCGAACCAAAAACCCCTCCAATTC
>OVBL01000745.1:0-77596 GCA_900406555.1 Pseudoturritis turrita
TCAAGCCCTCTTTCTGCTCAGCTAAACTCTTCGCCTCGGCATCGAGAGATGGCGGCTCGTCGCTTTGGAGCAGCCCAATGAATTGGAGATTGCCTTCAATCTGGGCAAGGTCAAGCATGTTCTCTTTTGCCTTCAATCTGGCCAAGAAGCTTTTCGGCTCGGGAAACTTTGCCTTCGAGCATCATCATAGTCTCGCGTTTGGCCTCTAGAGCAGCTTGCTCGACCTTACTCTCAAGAAGCTCATTCGCAGCTTCTAGCTGCCTCGTCAAGCTAGCTATATGAGCATCCCGCCTCGCTTTGCCTGACTCCAGCCGCATGATCCGCTCATTGGCCTGTTTGATCCTCTTGACAGCCTTTTCCTGTTCAGCAGCCTGGGTTGCCTCGGCTTCTTTAAGCTTCCTATCCAGCTCAATGGCCTTCCGCCTAGCGTCTTCGACCTTCTCGCGATCCTTACGGGCATCGGATTCGTATCCCATCACCATCCTATTAAGATGGGATATGAACTGCACGACAACAGGAAAATACTGTTAAATTGGCTCAAATGGATCGGGTGATGAAAACAAAACAAATAGACGTCGCATACCTTGACACCCCGAAGCGACATCTCGCTATAGGCCTTGTCCCTAAGCAGAGTGTCGGATGGCAAAAAACGATCACCTGGACAGGTGATCTTGGAGAAGATGGCCGCAGATGCTGAGCATCACTGTAAGCCCCTTCAGCATTTATTGGAGCAGCAGGAAGAGGGATTGCTTCGGGATAGCTTGAGACGACTCAGCATGTCGCAGTTGCTTCGGGGCCCCTCCCTTGTCATCTGATGACTGGCATTTTTTGCTCATGGATTTCTTCTCCTTAGCCTTCCCTTTGCCTTTATCTTTGTGCGGCAGCATTCGAGAATCAGCAGGACGAAGCCCCACGACGACCCCTTGAGGAACCGAGGAAGGAGTCGGTTCGGGGTGATTATCAGTGGAGGGTGGTTCAGAGACGAGAGTAGTGGCAGGCTGGGGGTTCGGGGGACGAGACTGATTCAACACCTTTGCTTGCCTTGCTCTCTCCTTAGCTTCTGCCTCTGCCTTGGCTTTTGCAGCAGCCCGATCTCTGAAGGTAGGTCTTCCCATGGTGTCTCTCGAAGAATGAGAAGGAGATGACTGCTCAACTGATTGTCCTTCAGAAAGGGCTCGAGCTCTCTCCACTCGTCGAAGGTTGAAGTCTCTGGACCAGTTACATTTGCGAGCTGAAAGCGCTTCGTGAACCTCAGACAGATCGGGAGGTAGTGAAAGACGAAGATAACGAACTGCGAAAAACAAAAGTAAGGTTAGAAAAACCCTAAAAAAGAAAAATTACTAAGTAATGGAAACCCGAGCCGTGGCCCAAGTCGAGCAACGGATCGGCTACCAATTTCTCCCCATTTAGACTTGACAAATTGGAGGCACCGCTGACCCACCGACGCTTCGGAGATAGGGAGGAAAAAAGAAATAATCTTCCCAATTGTCGTCTTTCGACAGGAAACCCTTATAATATTTCTCCTGGCCTTGCCCGACACATAATATTTCAGCTCCCTCTTATTACGACGCCTGAACTCCAGCAAGTGTGTCAGGTGTTCGATGCCAACTTCTAGATCGCACTTATAACTCCTAACCAGAATACCAACCATATGCCTGATTCCTCGAACGTTGATTTGAGAAATAGCCAAGTTGTACTTCCAAATAAACTGTAGGATGGCTTCAGGGATCGGGAACCACAACAGGCAGCGGTAGAAGAAGCTTTCATAGAGAGTGAAATGGTTAGGAGGGGGATTATTAGCTCGGTCTGATGGAGAAGGAAGAACAAACTCGATTTCCTCCGAAATACCAAACCTGTGCCTAAGGGCCGATAACGAATCCACGGTTGAAAGGGATGAACCAGGTGGATCGGGTCGCTTCTTGGTTTTCTTCTTCCTTGGGGTTTGACGGTTAAGATGCATCAGACGCTTCAATTCCTGTCTGGCCACAACTGGATCAAAGAACCAATCCTCCGGTTCAATTTTTGGCAGATCGGGATCAGTTACATCAGTAAAAGGGTTCGCCGCCTCGTCAAATGGAGAATCATGGAGTTGAGGCACTTCAAATCGCAAAGGATCCCCGGAATTGCTGCCAACTCCAGAGGATTCAGAAAGCACCATTTTCTGCCAAGGAGAGAGGGTCCTACCCCCGAATCACTTGGATCATCCAGATCCTCTGACACGTGTGCGCCAGAAGAATCTACTCTGCTACAGATTTGGGCGAAAAATGGATCAGGAGAGAAAGATGGTTCGGGAGGCGAAGACTGTCCGGAAACACCAAATAAGCGAGTATACGGATCGGGAGATGCAGAAACAGGCGACTGAGACATAATTTTTAAAGATGGATCGGGGTCCTTAGAAGATATAACAGCTCGCGAAAGAGAATCTAGAGTTTCTAAGATTCAGAAGACAGATCGTGTTTCTCAGCGGCCTATGAAAATAGATCAGAGCCAAAAAGAAATTGAAGAACAAGTTGAAGATCCTTTAAGGTTAAGTGAGTCGATCCAAATCTTCAAAGCAAACCACCGAAAACTTGAAGACAACGGCGGAGCTAGTTGAAGATGGATCGGGAAATTCAAACAGATCGGCGGCGAATGAGGAACAACAGAGTTTCGACTCAAAAATAACTTAAGCAAAAATTTTAGAGAGAGAAAGAAGAGAGAAGTTACCTGCTTTGAAGAAATTTGCGGAGAAATGAAGTGGAGAACAAACGAGAAGTATCGCGGTTTATATAGATAAGTGATGACGTCATTCACCTCGGAAACCAGCGAAAACGCTTGCACTCCCCGATAAAGGTATCAAGGTAACGGAACCCCGAACTGAGTTTACGTAGGAAGCCATACCCAAACTGAATCAGCAAAGCTACAAAGAGATGATTCGGGGGTATCCATGGATCACGGTTCGGGATCTTCATCAAAAAGATAGTTCGGGACAACTATGGGAATCGTTGATCTCACTCGACCACTTACAGCTCGGCACTAACATTACCGATACTGCCAAGCTGGGGGGCTAACTGTTGAGGTCAGATTCCACCTCTTGAAGATCAACGATTGGAAAATGGCTAAGTATGAAAAAAAGTACTGGCTGCGGGATCCCTAACCGTGAAGAGAGATGGATCGGGATCCCTAACTGTGAAGGGAGTTGGATCGGGATCCCTAACCGTGAAGAGTTGGATCGGGATCCCTAACTGTGAGGAGTTGGATCGGGATCCCTAACCGTGACAATGGATTGGATCGAGTACCCTGAACCGTGGTTGAGGTAGTTGGATCGGGTACCCCTAACTGTGAAGAGTTGGATCGGGATCCCTAACTGTGAAGAGAGATGGATCGGGATCCCTAACTGTGAAGGGAGTTGGATCGGGATCCCTAACCGTGAAGAGTTGGATCGGGATCCCTCACTGTGAAGATAGATGGATCGGGATCCCTAACTGTGAGGGGAGTTGGATCGGGATCCCTAACCGTGAAGAGTTGGATCGGGATCCCTAACTGAGAAGATAGATGGATCGGGATCCCTAACTGTGAGGAGTTGGATCGGGATCCCTAACCGTGACAATGGATTGGATCGAGTACCCCGAACCGTGATTGAAGAAGTTGGATCGGCTACCCCAAACCGTGACAAGGCAAGCTGGGTCGTGTACCCCGATCCATGGAACGACAGACGGATCGGGGGTCACGACCCACAGTAAAGAAGCTGGGTCGTGTACCTCGATCCATGACACGACAGACGGATCGGGGGTCACGACCCACGGCGAATAAGCTGGGTCGTGTACCCCGATCCATGACACGACAGGCGGATCAGGGGTCACGACCCATGGTGAAGAAGCTGGGTCGTGTACCCCGATCCATGGTACGACAGACGGATCGGGGGTCACGACCCATAGTACGTCACCCGAGCCGTGAACCATGGTGTCACCCGGCCGAGGTTCGATGGCAGGGATTTGGGCCGAGGCGACGAGCCCACGAATTCAAGCCCACAAAAGAGATGACAAGGTTAAAGCCCATGAATCAAAGTCCATGGTGGTAGCCGACTTCGCTAAAAGAAAATCCTTAGGAATTAGGAAATCTTCCTTATCTCTTTAGGCATTAACTTAGCCGACTGAAACTTATGTAAACCTTCTGAAAAGGGGATCCGCAATTTAACCTAGCAAAACTCTGTACTTTTGCTCGAACACAAAAAGCTTTCTAAGCAGCTGAATAAAACACCATCTTTGGATCTCTGCTCGTGTTTTTGTGGTTTTTACTCAGAACTTTCGGATCTCTCTAAAAGACTTGACAAATTCGATTGGTGTGGATTTATACTCCCACAATCCTCAAGACCAAGTCTATCCTCCAAAGCCACAATGGTTCATCACACAACAACAAGGTCAAGGATTTGCCCCTCAACAACAACAACATGGTTTCATTCCTAAGCAATAATACACCTTTCCAAACCATGTTGCTACAAACTTTCAAGGCCAGGCTGGCACTTTTTCAACCCACACCACAAGAGCAAGAAATCGAGTCTTTGGTACAAAGATTGTTGGATATGCAAATCAAGAGCAATGTGGAAAAGGGAAGAAATTCCTAGAGATCAACAATAAAATTGATGGAATGTACAAGAGTTTGATGGCAAGATCATAAGCTTGGCTTCCCATGTGAAGACCATTGACCTACAACTAGCTCAAGTTGCCTCTAGGTCAAAGGCTCCAAGCGGTACCCTACCGGGTAAATCCAAATCTAACCCCAAGTCTTTTTGCAATGTTGTAATTTTGGATGAAGAAAAACAATGGGAAGCTCACCATGGGCCAATGACAAGGCACGAGTATGAAGAGGATGAGCTCTAGTTAGAGGAGTTGTCTAAGCTTCTTGAAGCTCCCTATGTTAAAGGCTTTGTTATGAGATATGAAGTGCCCAAAGAGAGTGCACCTAAGAAGAAGAAAGTGGTGAGGTTCCCTTTTATAAATCTCTTCCAACCACCACTTCCATTCCCACGCTCGGCGTTCTCCAAGACACTCAAGAGGATCCTCACAAGGTTCAAGAATGATATGGAGGGTAATGGAGTGAAGTTGCCCAAAATTGATGACTTTGCTCAAATCCCACTTCAAACGAAATTTATAAAGGATGTTTTGGCCAACCAAGGGAAGGTAATGGATGTTATGAAGAAATATGAAGCAATGTATGGGGAGAAACAAGAGCACGTGCTCCTCACAAAGAAGAAAAATCCGAGTACATTCTCCATTCGATGCTCACTTGGAGATTTGGATTTAAAAGATACCTTGTGTGACTTCGGTTCAAGCGTCAATGTAATCTCTTATGAGATGGTTAAAGCTCTCAAGGTGAAGGAACTCAAAGAGATGGTATCGGTTTGCTCTTCAAAGAGAACAAAGAAGTTGTGTCAAAGGCTAAGGCACCCATTGCCTTCAAGAAAGAACCAAGTGAGAAGAATAAAACCACTATAACTCTACACCATATCAAGATGATTGAATGCGCACTTGAGTGCAAGGCTAGGTGTAAGGGCGGTTTGAAGCCATTCTCTAAGGCCAAGATAATTCTCACTCCCAGTTTTGACAAGGAACAAGTTGAGATGGCTAAGAAGGCCATGAAGGAGACTTTCAACGTTGAATTGATGGATTGGGGACCGAGCACCAAGGATGGTTCCCACACTTCACCCGCCTAGAATTTTCCTAAAACGTCAAGCTTAGAGACGTTAAACAAGCGTACTTGGGAGGCCATCCCATGGTATCCTTTGTACATATTTTTCTTATATTTTAACAACTTATATTAGTGTATTTGAGTGCCTTTGAGTGTAGGAAACAAGAGGAACAAAGATGGATGGTTTAGGAGTCAAACAAGGCAAGATAAGGCAAAATGTAGCTTTGAACGACCCATCATGTTGCCTGGATCGATCAGCCAGGCCAATCAGAATGACAGAGGGCCGAAATAAGCCTTCTCTAAAACACTGCCTGGATCAATCAAGACAATTTCCTGGGTCGATCAGCTGGGTCGATCAGACTTACACAGGGGAAGAAAAACGTCCATCTGATCGACCCACCATGCTGTCTGGATCGATCAGTTGGGTCAATCAGACTTACACAGGGGAAGAAAAACATCCATCTGATCGACCAGCCTGCTGCCTGGATCGATCAGCTGGCCGATCAACCTTACACAAAGGCAGCATTTCCCAAGGAACCATCACCAAGACCACCAAACAATGGTTTATTCAAGAATGGGACAACAATCTTTTCAATGGAATTATGTGTTTGAGGAGTGGACTGATGGGGGATATAGGTCTTTGAATGAGTTGGATCGAGCTATCTTCCATCCCAGACGCTGTGCTTGCCGAGACATTATGCTCGAAATGGGGATCCGAGACCAAGTGGATGACCTCATTGGATAGATGCATTTGGGAAACCTCGCTCATATGGATTACTTAACTAATCCCGAGAAACCAAGCATTTATTAGCCACGGTACCATTCATCAAATATGGGGAAGATGGGTATGGACGAATCCATTGCATGGTTGGTCCAAACAACTACTCTATTGCCTTCCCCGACTTTTGTTAAGTGTATGGCTTTTCGGGTTCCACTTTTGGTCCAACACAAGAGTTCCATGAAGAGTCCACCGTGTGGAGAAACATAGCAATGGATGGAGCTTATTCACAAAGATCATCTCGCATTTCCAAGGTGTGAAACCTGACCGTTAGCTATGTTCTCCGCCTTTTGGGAAACACGATATATGCTCGCCATAGGCCAGGTGTTACAACATCCAATGAACTACCGATGTTGTATTGTGATATCCGGTATTGGCTACACAACTACCATGGATGCTTATTGAATATGATCTCGAGTTCTATCTCGACGCCGCATCGATGTTCCTAATCAATATCTTGCAAATTCGCTTTAACATCTCTTCCGAGGATGATCCAAAGATATATATTGGTGGAATGCTTACCCACTCTTCCAACGGGTTGGAGTGAACCTCGATTTATACCCGGCTCTACAAGAGAGGCCGAAGATGGACTTTGACCACTTGGTGCTAATGCACACCTTAGCGGCATGCTTCCCTAACAAGACCCTCGCTTACCGGTTCACGGATGAGGATGAATCTGTCCTATGTTGTTTCTTGCCACGACCAAGATATTGCAACACAAGTTGTTTCGAAGACCACAAGTTTTCAATACCAAGAAGGTTCATATTCGATCTCACTCCACCTCAAGACTACCACTCCACACACTACTAGCTCCAAGGTAATTCCTATCGTTGTAAATACCATTCATTTTTAAATTTTCGTTCTTCCATTAGTTTTATATCTTCTTCATTCTTCTCTTTGGTTTTGCTTTCTAACCGGAACGGTGAGAAAAGTCTGGCCGGGGGGGGGGGGGATAGTTTGCTAATGCCACTTTGAGTTTGTTTATTTTTTATTTAGTATATTTGAGTCTCATGCGTTGTATTGTACATGATAAAACCACAAAAACTATAAAATTTTGAAAATTTTCGAAAAACTCAAAAAAGATTTCTCATTTAATTGCATCTCATACAGTTGTATGATCATTCTAGGTTTCATTGTACATATGAGAACAATGATGAAATTTTCTTGTAAAGGTTTTTGACTTACCATTCAATGTGATCCCCTTGATAATGTGTTTTATTACTTAAGCGAATTGTAGAAAATCTCTCTTCTTTGCATCTTGATCCTCTTCCCTCGAAACTCTTGGTTTTGTTGATGTTTGTTAAACTTGAAACCAATTCTATGTTATTTGACTTTAATTGGATTTTAAATTCTTGCTTAGGGTCTTGATATGCATGTTCATGGTTTTCAAAGACACAATTGAGTTTTCTTATCCATTTTTGCCACTCTATGTTAACCCTCAGTTTAGGTTGCATATAGCATAGATTGTGTCTTAGAGTCCTAGGTTCCATTATTTGCATATGCATACCATTTTGAGTCTATTTCAGGTACAATAGATTCCTAGGAATGAGTGGAATCAAGTGGAGTTGGATGAACATCAAAAGGAGTGACGAAACACAAGAAATGGGACATTATCATCGTGAACAACCCAGCATGTTGCCTGGATCAATCAGCTGGGTTGATCAGATGAACAAAGGGCCAATTGGATATAATGTTGGCTGGATCGACCCAGCCTGCTACCTGGATTGACCAGCTTGGTCGATCAGATGAACAAAGGACCAGATGGATCAGACGTTGCCTGGATAGACCAGCATGCTGCCTGGATCGATCAAGTGGGTCAATCAGACTGACACAGGAAACAATTTGGCTTGGAAAAACATCAATCTGATATACCCAAGTGGTTAGACTGGTTGATCTCCCAGACCGTTCAGACGAACTTTTTTGGCAGAAATCCGGGTTTGACCCGGTTTGTCCCTGGTTGACCCGGGTACACTTTAATATGCCCATATATAGTTTTTACTAAGCTTTTATCTACTCTTTTATCCTTTGTGCTAAAGAAGAAATCATTGGGTTCTTTGAATGTTTTGAGGATAAAGTTTTCATCTTTTATGCTTCATTAGTGAAGTTTTCTTAATCTCTTTTCTTAATCTTTTCATTATTTCTTTCTTTACTTATGCTGTTTTTGTTTTCATGATCATGAGTGAGTAGTTCCTCTAGTGGACTATTGCTGGAGTAGATTATGATGTTTAATGTATGGTTAATGATGCTTAGGTCTATACTATTATGATTTCCCATGATTTAGAGATAGCCCATAGCTAGGATTTAAGTAATTAATCAAAACCTATATCAACGTCTTTTCATGCCCGTAAGGGATTTGTGAAAATGTCTAGGAGACTCTAAATCATATTTTTCACATCTTAGCCAATTGACACTTGCTGTTTAAGGTGATTAGTAGACTTATATGAACTTATGCCTTAATGATCTCTAATCCATATCAATAGGAATCAAAAGATTTGTCATTTTCAGTGGATTGGTAGAATGGATTACTATTATGGAAGTGGACCAATCTAGCTATAGGATCCATGTCTTGAAAATTGTTTGTTATATGATTTAGCATCATTAAATATCCATAGTCTATGATCTCTACCCAAATTCCATGTCTTTATCTTTCTTGATTATCTTTGCTCGCTTTTGTTAACTTTATATTGCTTTCTTTAAGTTTGGATTGTTTATACATGCTTTTTTTTTGTCATCAGAATAATAAACTAATTTACCATGGTTTAGTTACGCATGCTTTTTTTTATGGTTCTTGTTCTTGTTTAGCTACTTTTATTGTTTATTTAATCATTTCTTAGGTTGATAGAATCGGTTACAAAACACAAATTTTGAATTGGCTTAGCGCACTAGTGTGTTGTATTCCTATTGTTCTAAAACATACTCCTTATGGAAGAATAACCTCTACGTATTACAAGACATTGCCATGCACTTGTGGTTTATTGCTTAGAGTTTAAAGCTTTAGTAGGCATTGTAGTTTGAGCATTCGAACTTGCAATAATCTACGCATTTGTTTCCCCAAATGAGAACAAGGCATACTTGAAAACAAAATCCTATCCATCAATCTTAACAAGTGGAAATTTAAAGAGCACAAATGGACAGAGACATCATACATCAACCAAAGAGTTTAGACAAACATGCAAGTGAGATCATGAGAACACAATTCAAGGTTTCTCCCATTTCATCACAATAGCCATTTCACTTAAAATCCAAAATATGCAAATTTGAGAGTTCCTCGATAATTTAATAACAAATGATAATCAAGCATGCTTAGTGGTAATATTTGAATGACAAAGCTCTAAACTTTTTTTCATTTTCCCTAAATTTTCAAAATTTCAACCAATTTTCGTCACTATTCACACTAAGAACCCTAAGAGGCAAAATTTTCAAAAATTATCCATGAATTCATCAAAAAATCTCAAGAAACCAACAACCCAAGACATATATACCTTATCCAAAGCATTAGCAAGCAATTTCAATCTAACAGCTAGATGAAATCTAAGATTGAGCTCTAACCTTGCATTTCAGTGGAGGAGATGGGTTCAGAGAGAGAGAGCATAACTTGTGCTTGGAAAATGATGAAGTTGTGAATGGTAAAACAGAGTGTGATTTTTGAAATTCTCTTTGAAAAATAATGGTTGTGTGTGCAAATGAGAAATGATAGAGCTTTAGAGGAAAAAGAGAGCTTTTTGTTGCAAAAACATTTGAAAAGTGAGGGAGGTGGAGAATGAATTTGTGGTCTAAGAGATGAAAAGAGTTTTATCTTGTCTAAACTTGTCTCAAATTAAGCTTAGAAATCAAATTAAAATCAAAATAAACCGGTTTGGACTAAAGAAAACCGAGTCAAACCATGAAAAGACAAGAAAATTACCTTCTAGAAGTGCACGCTGGATTGACCAGGGAGATCGACCAGGTGGGGCATCTTGGTCGATTCAGTGAACACTTTTTCCTCTCTGAAGCAAGATGGATCAATCAGCCAGATCGACCAATCCATCAACCTTGGCCGAAACAGGCAACACCGGGGGCCAAATTTGATGTTTTTGCTCTGGTGCACTTGGGATCGACCAGGGAGAGCGACCAATTTAGTGATCTTGGTCAATTTCAGCTGTTTCCAGCCTTAACTTGCCTTGTTTGCCTCCTAAACCATCCATGAAGGTCCATCTTGCTTCCTTAGATCAAAGGAACATAAATACACATATAAAGTAGATAAACGATAAAAAGAATATGTACAACGGATACCATGCGAGTGCCTCCCAAGCGCGCTTGTTTTACTCTCTAGCTTGACATTTTCGAGGTGATTTAGGCGGATGGAGGATGGAGGATGAGAACCATCTTTAAAGCCTGGTCCGTAATCAGTTAGTTCAACATTGAAAGTCTCCATCATGGCTCTCTTGACCATCTCCGCCTCTTCCTTTTTCACCCGGAGTGAGAATTATCTTTGCCTTTGAGAAGGGCTTCAAACCTTCTTTGCACTTTGCCTTGCATTCAAGGGCTCCGTCAACCGACTTAATGGGATGCAAAGTGAGATGGGCCTTCTTTTTCTCCTTTGGTACTTCCTTGAGACCACTACGTGTCTTGACCTTGGTCACCATTCCTTCATGCTCCTTGAAAAGCAATTTCAAGCATTTTCCATCAAAGGCTATTGACCATTTTTGGCACAACCAGTACCAAAGGTTTCTTTATCAACTTGAGTGGACTCATCCTTAGCCTCAATACTCATCAAATGGCCTAACTCACTTTCGCATGAGATTGTACCACACAATCTTGTAGGAGCGGGGGAAATGGGGTAGGAAACATTAGCATCCACATTATAGAGAATTGCCTTTTTGTTGTGGAAGTCCATGCTTGTACTCGCGGTTGCCAAAAATGGTGTGCCAAGTATGAGGGCTAACTTCTTGGATGGATCCATTTCCATCACCATGAAATCTGTTGGAATAACACAATTCCCAACCTTCAGTGGATAGTTTTCAAGCACTATGATAGATAAATAAGTTCGATGCTCAAACTGAAGATGGCTACTTAGTTTTAATCTCTAAGCATAAACACAAGTGCATGGCAATATCATTGTAATACTTAGAGGTCATCCTTCTACAAGAAGTATGATTAAGACAATAAGAATGCAAGAGACTAATGAAGCTAAGTGATTCAGGTGGTTGTGTTTTGAGTAACCAATCTAACAACATAATGAAATGATGCAAACAAACAAGTAAAGAACTAAGAAAGATTAAGAAACTCAAATGAAAGCAATCATAAGCAAACCAAATTTAAAACAAAGAAATAAATATGTAATATAAAAAGTCAAACCAAAAGTCAACACAATTAAGCTAAACAAGACTGATTCAAATAAATAAATGCATGGACTTTGGGTAGAGATCAAAGACTAGGGATGATTAACTAATGGCTAATGAGGTCACTCTTTGAAGAATCAAAACAATGAAATGGAGTGAAGGGTGGATCGATAGCACCACAAAGGATATGGCAAGGCCTTTGCTACAGCTTGACAAGTTTAGTTCAAACGAATCGCACACAATGAACTGAAACTCCAAAAATATCAAGACATCTCATCTTGAAAGAGAAAACTCTCTAATTTTTACTCAACTCTCAACTTAACTTTTATTCATGAAATGACCCTCATTATATAGAGGAAATACATCAAAAACGTCCATAAAATAGCTTAACATGCAGAGCATCTAGGGAAACAAAATTCAAACTCTAAACTGTATGTAAGAGGGAGAAAACACTTAAATAAATGCTGCATTGAATCTGGATGAAATTCTCTATTTTCTTGTTATTTTTGGCTGAAAATACTCCAATTAAGATCTACTCTTCTTAAATCCAAGCCCATGAAGTTGCAAGCCTTTGTTAGATGTTTTGCTCCCACATTCAGATTTGATGTCCTCATCACCCAATTTGACAAATCTTTCGATTCTGATTAATAGAGATTAGAGATCATTAATGCATAAGTCCATATAAGTCACAACCTTAAACATCAAGTGTTAATTGACTAAGATATGAAAAGCATGTTTTAGAGTTCATCTAGACATTTTTGCAAAAACCTTTCGGGCACAAAAAACCCTTGACCAAGGAATTGATTAGCAAGTTGAATCCTAACTTTGGGCTCACTCTAAACATGTGGAAACATAAAGATCTAGACCTAAACATCACTAATCATGCATCAATCACCCTAATATACTCTACCCATCATCCACTAAAAGGACTACCCACTCATGCTCGAACAAACCATAAAAGCATAAGTAAATAAAAACATAATGAAAGATTAAGATAAAAATTAAGGAAAACTTCACTAATGTTGCATAAAAGATCAAACTTTATCATCTAAAATAGCAAAAGATCGAAGGGTTTTGTGTTTTTCCCAAAGGATAAAATAGATAAGATAAAGCTTAGGGTTTAAATGTGTCTAAAACTATATATAGGAATATTAAAATATTCCCGGGTCAACCTGGGTTTGTGCCTAAAACGTCAATACGTAGGGTCCTGGAGATCGACTTATCTGGCCATCATGATCGATCAAACTGACGTTTTTCGACCCAAGAAGTCTCTAGCATTTTGATCGATCGGTTTGATAGATCTATCCAGGGGAGGGATCGATCCAGGTGACATCTAGGAAACTCCTCATTTTGGCACTAGTGTGCGTTTGATCGACCATGCTGATCGATCCAGGCAGCAAGTTACATCGATCCAGGTGACACTTCTCAACCTTTGGCTTTGTGTTGTTCTGATCGATCCAGAGAGCTGCCTTGGTCGATCAAATGGGCACAGACAGATTCATTGTGTTTCTTCACTTTCCTTGAAGCTCATTCAACTCCACTTGGTTCCTCCTACTCCTAAGCCTCCACTGTATCTAAAAAGACTAAAAATGCAATGTAAATGCATGGAATGAAGCCTAGAACTCTAAGACTCAACCTAAATGAAATGGAACTCAAAATAAAGAGAAAGAGACAAAATGCAAGACTAATGATTTTAAAAACTAAGAAAAATGCATGCTAAGAATGCTAAAATACGAACACATCAACTTCAGCGGACTTGCCATTTGCTTGTCCTCAAGGAAACAAGAAAGAACAAACCAAAGAATAGGTTTGAAAGTGAGAACTAAAAACCAAAATAAAATAACAAAGCAACACCATATCTCAAGATAATACATAATCATCACACAGATGAATCCCTATTCAATCATTCTTCTCACACCTATCGCAGCTCCAATCTTTTGCCTCTAGACTACAAAGCTATGCTTCACTTGATTCCTATTAACCATCTCTTTAACATTCAATTAGAGTGTTTATGCGCGGTCTCGTTCATGGCATAATGATCAAGTTCACTTGGCTAGGTAAGAGAAAGGCTTAAAGAATAATGAAAGAGGAAGTTTGAATAGTTTTTGGTGGTTAACTCTCATGAAAGGAATTTTTGGCAAAATTATAAAAGCAAGAAAGAAAAGAACAATTTAATGCGTACAAGGTTTCATTTCCAATTACTACCTAATCCCTTTGATGCACACTCAATCTCTCTTTTCTTTTACTCCTTTGGCTTGATTAACCACTTTGAAACTCACTCTTTCTTTCAAACTATAGGGAAAATTTTATTTGACAACTTGCTCTTTTTACTTAACTTGCTTGACTCCTCTAAGCTTTTTCTTTCGAAACTTCTTTCTTATTCTAGAAGAGACTGACACATTTTGATTTCATTTTTTTTAGAGCTTTCTCTTTTTCTTTTTGCTTCTTCCCTAGAGCTTCTTTCTTAAAGCTTATAGATTCTTTCATTCTATCTCTTATCCTCTCTTTTATTACCTCACTTCTCATGCTTCAAACTCACACATATAAATACTTTTTTTCTTTGAAATCCCTCCCTAAAGGCTAGCCTTAGACACAAGAAACAAGCCTTAATTGAACACTATCCTTGTTGTTCTAATACTTGTAAGATTTTACACATGAAACACTCAAGGAAAAGACCTCACTCAAATATTAAATGCAAAGGTTTCAAAGAAAGGGTACGGTTTGAAGGGTGTGATACCTTCTCAAACATGGAGATAGGCCATTCAAGTCATTAAAGAGTGATAAAATGGATAAGATGAATTAAATTCTAATAAGATAGATATGGCATCAAGTCAAACAAGCTTCCACAATAGCAATGAGTTTTGAGCAAAGAGATCAAGATGCAAAGAAGAAATTTTTTCTATGATTCACTTAAGTAATAGAGATGCATTATCAAGAGATTTACATTGAATGCTAAGTCAAAAATCTTTACAAGGCAATTCTATCATTGTTCTCGTATGAACAATGCAAATGCAACCTATATCCAGGCAATCATTAAAGGGAAGTTTTTGTTCCCTAAAAAGTCCTAACAAAATTTAGTTGTGAGGATTTTGAGCCTCGACAATTTGGCACCGTCTGTGGGGATTCTGAAACTTTCTGACTCTTTAGATTGCCATAACCAATACCTAAAAAGATGGCTGATGGAAGTCGCAACACCAACACCAACGGCACAATCGACCCTCCTAGGGAAACCACAAATCTTCCAGTAGCCGCTATCGCCGTCCTAGAAACTCTCACCGAGATGAAAAACATGATGTCTACCCCGCTGAAAAAGGTAGACGAGCAGGAAAAGGCAAATAATTTGTTGAACGAGAAAGTCCAAGCACTAACCTCCGAACAACAAAACCTTGGTACCGAAACCTTAGTATCGGGAATAAGACCAACTAGAAGATTCCGCATGCAGCTGTTCGATGCAACCCCGATGCCTCTTAACCCTATCGCCTCCCAAAACACAGTAAGTAACCCACCGACGACACCAGGAGATCTGCCACCTCTGCCTCGGCCTGACGAGTATACTCCAGTAACCATTAGGTCAACCATCTTTAATGAACTCCCCGAGCTGATCAGGGCCCCCAGAACCTTTAGCAGGCGTGTCCAGTTCGCTAGCGACGACGATAACAGAGAACTAAACGGCTCCACCGGAGTTGAAGAAAATCGAACCATTGAACGACCAACCAACATAGACTTCACCTCGGCATCCTTGAGCAGAAGAGAGAACACGAGCCAACTTGACCTAACGGATGAAGAAGAAGACGCTTACTGGCACAGCAAGAGGACGGATTACAAAGATCAAACCACAACCAGAATAAGGAACTAAATGAGATTCCCGAGGCGATGGCACGAGCCACCGCCGAGGTAAAGGCATTTAAGTCACAAGTACACAAGGCGATTAGCTCGGCATCCGAAATAGGCCGTGTATTGGAAGAAACCCAGAAGACACCATTCACGGCTCGGATAACCTGAACAAGAATTTCCAACCCTGGAAAAATTCAAGTCCCGTTCTATGAAGGAACTACCGACCCAAAAGCTCATATAATGGTGTTCCGCATCGCCATGGGGAGAGCAAATCTTAGCGAAAATGAGAGAGACGCTGGGTTTTGCCTCTTGTTCGTGGAACATCTCAAAGGAGCAGTACTGGAATGGTTCTCTCGCCTCGATCACAATTCAATTGACAGCTTCGATTAACTATCCGTTGCTTTCCTCAAACACTATTCGATGTTCATGGATCGCGGCACTTCCGATGCCGACATGTGGACACTGTCTCCGGGACCAACCGAGTCATTTCGAAGTTTTATGGAGCGTTTCAAGAAAATCATCTCTAAAGTCGACGGTGTAAGCGACAAAGCTGCCCTAACAGCCCTAAGCAAATCACTATGGTACGAGTCACGTTTCAAGAAGGAAATTGCTTTGAACCAGCCGCTGACTATCCAAGATGCATTACACCGAGCTTCGGATTTTATAGTCAGCGAAGAAGAAATGAAAGTTCTGTCACAGCGATACGGATTAGTGAAAACAACGAGCTGAAGCAACTTACAAAACACCGTCACGACGCCACCGAATCACAAGAAAAACTCGCAGAACGGTGGTTTCGTCCATCACGAGGGGTCCGGCTTCGGCGGCACCCAAAACTACCAGGTGGGAACCGGCCACAGGAAGTTATCCTGGAACACTTGGAAAAGAAGTACTAGCACATACGACGAAAAGGCTTACTTTGAATATCATCATCAGTACGGACACCTAACTGCAAACTGCCGAAGCCTCGGGTTATTGCATGAGGCAAAGCTTGCCGAGGGAAAATTGGGTGACGCAATCAGCTTAAAGGATTTTGAACGAAAAGACGAGGTACAACAACTTCACCATGAAGATCGAGCTGACGAACCAGCCAAAAGAACGAGACAAAGTGACGAAGCAAATCTACAAGGACCCCGGAGGAGAATCAACATGATAATGGGAGGATCCCAATTCTGTATGGACACCGTCTCCGCGATTAAAGCTTTTCAACGACGAGCAGTTACCAGCACTACCTGGACCGAGCCAACCAATGTTCAAAACGACGTGATCTCCTTCGAGCATAAGGAAGTAGCTGGCATTGAACAACCACACGATGATCCGTTAGTCATCGAGCTGGTTGTCGCGGATCATGATGTTGCCAGAGTGCTGGTAGATACGGGAAGCTCTGTGGACGTTATTTTTTGCGAGACTTTGAGACGTATGGAAATCAGTCTCTCCGAGGTGGCAGCAACTCCAAAGCCGCTGACAGGATTCTCGAGAAAAACAACAATGACCATCGGAACAATCAAGTTGCATGTACTCGCTGGTGGAGTAACAAAAATAGTGGAGTTTTCAGTAGCCGACCATCCCGCGATATACAACGTCATCATGGGAACTCCTTGGATAAATTCTATGCGGGGGGTCTCGTCAACATACCACCTCTGCATAAATATTCGACGCCGAGCGGAATCAAAACAATCCGCGGAAACCAGTAAAAATCCCGATTTTATTTTCTTGCCGAACATAAGCTTCAAAGCCCGGTGACCTAGCCGAGCGCAAAAGCCAAACGAAGAAAGATGAAGAAGAATCGGGAAGAAGCGAATGACCTGGCTAAGCTTTTATAGCAATTACAGATCGCGGAGGTGCATGAGGAAGAACGAGAACCAACGTGCGACCCAGTGGTATTGGTTTGCATAAATGACCAACATCCATAGCGGCGTGTTGAGATAGGAGCTGAGCTGGAAGACTGTCTTAAAAAAGAACTAATCTCTTTCTTAAAGACGAACGTACACACATTCGCTTGGGCAGCCAAAGATATGCCTGGTATTAGCATCAACATGGCATCCCACAAGCTGAACGTGGATCCAACTTTCAAACCAGTGGAGCAGAAAAGGAGAAAACTGGGACCCGAAAGAGCGAAGGCGATAAACGAAGAAGTAGAGCGATTGCTGAAAGTCGGGTCGATCATCGAGGTAAAGTATCCGGACTGGCTCGCAAATCCTGTAGTAGTTAAGAAGAAGAATAGTGGAGAGTATGCGTTGATTTCACCAACTTAAACAAAGCATGTCCAAAGGATAGTTTCTCATTGCCACGCATAGACCGTTTGGTCGAGGTAATGGCAGGAAAAAAATTACTATCATTCATGGATGCCTTCTCAAGATACAACA
Source organism: Pseudoturritis turrita (assembly GCA_900406555.1). NCBI lineage: Eukaryota > Viridiplantae > Streptophyta > Magnoliopsida > Brassicales > Brassicaceae > Pseudoturritis > Pseudoturritis turrita. The sequence continues at coordinate 17,964 of OVBL01000745.1, forward strand.
AGATCTTGATGAATGCCGAGGACAGGGAAAAGACGGCATTTATAACAGATCGCGGAACCTATTGCTACAAAGTGATGCCATTTGGCCTCAAGAACGCTGGAGCGACTTATCAACGATTGGTAAACAAGATGTTCTCTCGACAGCTCGGAATAACGATGGAGGTATACATAGATGACATGTTGGTAAAATCTCTCGAGGAGAAGGATCATGTTGCCCATCTAAGGGAATGCTTCGAACAGCTAAATGCGCACGACATGAAGCTCAATCCTACGAAGTGCCGGTTCGCGGTGAAATCTGGTGAATTCCTTGGATACCTAGTAACTCATCGAGGCATAGAAGCAAATCCGAAGCAAATCGACGCTCTTATACAAATGACTTCGCCGAGGACAAAGCGAGAAGTTCAACAACTGACAGGACGCGTCGCAGCGCTGAACCGTTTTATTTCTCGGTCCACCGACAAATGCCTACCATTTTATGACACCCTAAGAGGAAACAAAAAGTTCGCCTAGACGGACAGATGTGAAAAAGCTTTCAAGCAACTGAAAGATTACCTGGCCAGTCCTCCGGTTCTCGCCATACCCGTGGAAGGAGAACCCCTTTTTTTGTACAACGCGGTCTCTTCTACTACAGTCAGTGGAGTGCTTGTCAGGGACGAACGAGGCAAGCAAAAACCAATTTTCTACGTCAGCCAAACTTTGACAAATGCTGAAACCCGATATCCGCAAATCAAAAAGTTTGTCCTCGCCGTGATTATGTCTGCTCGGAAACTTAGGCCATCTTTCAATCGCATTCTATCCTGGTGTTAACAACCTTCCCCCTTTGAACTATCTTACATAGCACGAGCCAATCTGGAAGGCTCGCAAAATGGGCAATTGAGTTAAGCGAATACGATATTGAGTACTGGAGCCAAAGTTGCGCGAAGTCCCAAGTTCTGGCAAAATTTTTAGTGGAACTACCTTCCGAAGAGGGGACGGCGCGACATCCGACTCTGTTTGGATGCTCCATGTTGATGGCTTATCTTTAAGACAAGGATCCGGCGTCGGTACTCGCTTAACATCCACGACTGGTGAAATTTTGGAACAGTCATTTCGCTTAGGCTTTCGCACATCCAACAATGAAGCAGAATACGAAGCTTTAATTGTCGGCCTAAAACACGCCCACAGGATCAAAATTCAGAGTATCCACGCGTATTGCAATTTCCAGCTGGTCGCGAATCAGTTCAATGGGGAGTACATTGCAAGGGACGAACGAATGGAGGCTTGTCTAAAAGTAGGGCAAGATCTAGTAACGAAATTCAAAAAATTTGAGCTAACGAGAATACCTCGCGGCGAAAACACTTCGGCAGACGCATTGGCAGCCCTGGCATCAACATCAGACCTGGATCTGCAGAGAATCATTCCAGTCGAATTCATCAAGCATCCAAGTATCAATCTCTCCAACAACATTAACGTAATTACCCGATCTCAGGCAGACAAACAAGCCAAAGATGTAGCAGGAGAGACCGCCCCAGTAAATGAATGAGTCGACTCTGTAATGGAAGATAATCTATAACCGGAACCTCAATTTGAAAACGAAGCGGAAGATCCAGAAGATGACCCAGAAGACGATCGGTAGTCAGGAGTAATGGAGTACGGGTGCGACAAAGAATGGATGGGAGCAATTCGCGTGTACATCATGGATGGCGAAGTGCCATTCGACCGATGGGCCGCCAGGAAACTCAAAGCTCAAGCCGCTCGGTATATCCTGGTTGATGGAAATGTTTTCAAATGGAGGTTCATGGGGCCCTTAATGGCCTATGTCGAAGGAGAGGAAGCCAGACGGATCATGTAAGAAGTTCACAGCGGGGCCTTGTGGCAATCATTCTGGCGGAAGGGCGTTAGCAATCAAAATCAAGCGACACGGGTATTCACTACAAGAAAACAGGCGTTGAGTGACTCCCAAAAGCATCACAAAGTAGTCGCTAAGTTGCAATTTGCGACTACTTATAGACTAAAAAAATAGTCGCAAATTGTTCGTCGCAAAATAAAACAGTCCCAAAGTAGTCGCATATTGGGGACTACTTTGTGACTGTTTTTTTTCGTCGTAAATTTACGAATACTTTCACACTAACATATGTAGTCGTATATTAACGACTAATAAGGGACGATCTGAACTTTGCGACTACTATATAACCAAATTTATGAGTCGTGGTTTGCGGACAACTCTGTGACGATATTTGTAGTCATATATTTGCGACGTTTTTAAGACTATTATGGTAGAGGCTAATGAGCATTGGTAGTCGCAAAGTCGTCACAATATTGTCACGTATTAACGACTAAATTGCCACTCCTTTGTTGGTTTTCCTCATTGTTAGGGTCGCAAATCAGTTACAAATTTGCAACATTTTTTGCAACTTTCTTAAACAAAAAAATATATATATATATATATAACTGTTATATATATTTATTTCGAATTTTAGAAGATTCAGAAAGTAAAAAAAGTAATAGATAAAAGAAACTTAGTCTTTAACCATAAGATAGTAAACAAAGTCTTAAGCATAAATTACAAATCCCAAAGGATAAAAGAAGTTCAAACACTTTGACCAAAAAAAATGAACATAAGTTCAAACACATAAGAAATAAGTTTTTAAAAGAAGGGATGAGATGGACTAATGTGGTATGACCGGTGTGTTGCTTAGTGGAGTAGGTTGTGCGATGTCTGGTGTAACAGTTGGGTCGATGGCTGGAGAAGTTTCCAAGACTGATGTTGGTTGACTCATGAAAGCTGCAAAGCGAGGATCAGTGGTCTTAAGGTACGTGATCAGCTTCTCCATTTCAGATATGCGAGATTGATTTTGCCGTTGCTCCTCATCACGTCGAGCATTCTCCTCTTCATGTTTAGCTATCTTACAACGAGCTGTCACAAGTTGTTCCTGGATCTCCAAAAAGGATGACGTACCAGAGCTTGAATAACTTTCTTTCCTTTTACCTGTGTTGATAAGGTCACGAAGTTGTCCAAGTCCAAATGGGTTCCCCTTCTGATTTGTTTGAGTACACTAAAACAACAAAAAGACAGAATGATTGTCCATCAAAACATATACAATGCTTAAGAATGAATGATTCATAACCAATATATAACATAATGATTGACAACTATAAACCAAGTATACATATCAGAATGAATGATACTCAGAAAGATTCATAACCAAAAAAATGAATGATTCACAACAAAAAGCAAAAAAAGGAACAATATATTCAGAATACTCAACCGAGCCATTTACAGTCCATACACTAAGAATCACACTTTTCCAGCTAAGTTTTTCAACCTATTCTAACAATTCATGCTCACCACACACCCAAGTAGGAAATATTATTCAAGGTCATAGTTGACCCATTTATGAGAAACAGAAAGAGAAGATGAAACCAGATTCAAACAAGAGAAGACTCAACCATATGATAAGAAATGAGACAGCAAAACATTATGAATCCTATGCTAAGAAACCATAAGACATAGGACATTACCTTAAGAAAGATGGTATTCTTTTCTTCAGTGGTGATGTTCCTTTGAGTAGAATGTTCAGATGAGTTGTCAGAGTTTTCTGGACAATCGGCAGCCTTTTGATCCATGACATCAGCTAGGGTCTTCTCCTAAGCCTCAGCAACTTGTTTGACTTTGTAATCGACAAAACTCCCATCCGCCCTTGTATGTGTCCTTAGAAACACTTCTCCAAAAGAAATAGGACGTCCTAATTCCTCCTCCTGCAATGATACAAAACAAATATTAATTAGATGCAGGATTTTTTGGGGAAGGAAGGATCAAGGTTTTACCATTTCTTGTTGAATGTGCAAGTAAGATTTTTGCCCGGAAACGTGCTTGTGGACTCCTAGACCACCACGATCAGAGTTACGAGACTGTGAAGCAATAGAGCTCCTCTCCATTGCATCAGGTGTGTTCCAATGCTTCCACATTTCTTCCCAAAGCGTAGGGCCAATCCAAGGAGGCCTTTCACCACTGTAATTTTCCTGACTCACTATTCCCTTCATCCGCTTCTTGGCAATCTTCAAGAATTCTGCCTTCACAAGCTAGTGATACCGAGATCCCAATTGTACTTTCGCTACACATTAGAAGATTAGTAACTAAGATGATAGTGAGGCATTACAATTGAAATATTTGACAATTAAAAGTAAAACCATTACCGCAAACGTTCTGAAATATCTTTCTTGGATGTGGATAGGCGTAACCTTCCAGCTAAAGTAAGGCCCATCAAACTTTCGACGAAAGATTCCAGCAATCACACGCGTCAGTTTTCCGCCGTCCTGGGTAAACCTATTACAAGAATATAAACAGAGGGTAAGTTTAACTCATTTAGTCTTTAACCTTCCACCTAAAACATGAAACATCTTAAGACGAATCAATTTCTAAGCCTTAAGAAGAATCAGTATCTAAAAGAATGATAGGTGATGACACTATGAGGAAAACAGTCCTTGCTAAGTAATTTGGCTACAAGGACACATTTTGTACTAGACTCTACGTAAAACCAAACAAAGTGTAGACTACTTAATGATTTATGCAACATCAATTTAGCTACAATGTCAACAACTAGTTTCAACCACATTAAAACCGTCTTGACTCTGGTTACAAGTTCAAACTGTTTACTTGTAACATATACAAACAGATACAAAGATTGTAAAACAGATACAGCCATATTAAAACAGAAATATGCAATTAAGCATCATGAAAACATATACATTTAAGGAACTTCTAGACAAGTAAATCAAGCATATGTAAAACCTAACGAAAACTACTTTCACCTATGCATATGTGAAATGACTAAGTACAACTAAAAGGAAGACCAAACATACCATGTGCTCTTCACGCCGGGAATCGGATGCTTAGTCAAGAGAGGTAAGTTGTCCCGCCCAGGAAGAGCCAGCAGATCATCTAACATCTGCTGGAAGTCTTGGTCTTGTTGCTCGGGAGCATCCATTGCTTGGTCCACCTCATGTTCTTGTTCATAATCGAGAATGAGAACCTCATGGACGTTTTGCTGGGATTCGGATATGGTGGAGGTTGTTGCTGTGGAATCTGATAAGGTGTTGGTTGTGGCTGTGGAATCCGATAAGGCGGAGGTTGTTGGCGGGGAATCTGAGACGTGCATGGTTGAGTGGATGGTGGAAACTGGGCCGGAATAGACCTCCTCGAAACGGAGACTGTGGCCTGAGACGATGGGTTGGAGGAGTGAGAAGAGGATCCACCATTGGATCTACCTCTCCGCCGTCTATTCTCTCCTATATGCCAGAGTGTGCTCCAGTACCCTTTTTGGCTCTCGGAACGCCGCCTGAGGGTCTCACAGTGACGCCATGAGCTTGAACACTTCCGACTGGGGGCGTAACCTCTGGGTTGCTGGTTTGACCCCATCCGCCGTTTGATCTACCACCGCGAGTAGATTTACCACCACGACCTCTAGAATATTTGCTGGTTTTTCCAGCCATCGGTGAAGGATTTGGAGACGAAGAGACAGAAGGAAATCGATAGAGAGAGAGACGATGACAGAGAATCAAATAGAATGACGGAAAATGGAAGAATCAGATGAGAATCAGAAGATAAATGGAAGAGACGACGGATTCGAGGTTGAATCGCCGTTGTGTCGAGAGAATGAAGGAAAAAACTAGGGTTTGCAAAAATGATTTGGAATTGATTTCGTCTACTTGTTTTACGTGAGAGTCGGAAAGTGGTAAGAAAGTAGTCGCAAACAATATTTAAAGGGGGAGAAAAACGCGTCCAAAAGTCCAAATGTTTTCATATTTAGCCCAAATTTATTCAAACCCAACCATATTACGAAATTGTAAATAAATCAAGGTGGTCACAAAATAGTCGCAAATAAACAAACAGTGGCAAAGTAGTCGCAAATTGCAACTGTTTTGTGGCTCTTTTTATGAGTCACGAGTGTATACCCTAAACCCTAAACATTTAGCACAAAAAATGTCATAAAAATACTTAAGCTATTAGTTTGTTATATTTCTTAACTGTTTGCTTCATTATATAGCCTTAACTAATAGATTTAAAGTAAATTACAAAAAAAGTATACTTTAACAAACTTAAGATTAAAAACACATGTATAATATCTTGTAAGACATGTTGTGGAAGATTCAAATCATTGTTCATCACACTGGAAGTTAAAAGTTTGCAGTCTTATATACTATATTAAGTGTAACAATTAATTAAAATCTAGGATGGTACGTTTGACTACTATTTTTCAATTCTAATTAGTTGTTTTTTCAAAAAATTTATAACCGCGTCACAAAGTAGTCGCCAATCAGTGAAAATTTTATAACATCATCACAAAGTAGTCACAAATCAGTCACAAATTTATAACATCGTCACAAAGTAGTCGCAAATTAGTGCGTATTTAGTGACGCTTTTGTGATTGCTTGTAAAATTGGTGAAAATAGTCAAACATGTGCATCGAACCCAAGAACTCTAAGTATCCATAGAGCAAATCCACTGAGCTAATGTAACCATTCGTAATAGTTGCACATTAACTTATATATAGATCGATATACATAAAATCGGAAAAATATGAAAACCTGTGACTCGAACCCAAGACCTACCAATCATATAACTTCATTTCAAATCCACTGAGCCACTATAACCATTCGTTTAGCTAACACATTAAATTCTATATATACGATACTTAGCATTCCGATATAGGCAAAAAATTTGTCACTACTTTGCGACTACAAAAAAAAGTCACAAATTTGTTACTCTTCTGCCACTCTTTTACGACCATTTTGTGACTATTATCAGTAGTCACACAAGTTAGGTAGCGTACCTAACTTTTTCATATTTCCCACATTTTCACCTACTTTTAGTGACTAAACTGCGACTCTTCTGGCACGATCTATAGGAGTAGCAAATAAGTCGCAATTGTGGGACTGATTTGCGACTACATTTACTAACTAAAAGTAGAGTCGCAAAACAGTCTCACTTTACGACTCTTTTGCGACTACATTTAAATAGTCGACTAATAGTCTCCATTCAGTCGCTAATTTAAGACTACTATACGACTGAACAATTCGGTCGTAAATTTGCGACTGATTTGCTTCTATATTTTCGTAGTCGTTCATCAGTCGTATGGTCCCAAAATAGTCGCAAAATTTTGCAACCGAAAAAACAGTCACAAAAAGTAGTCACTCATCAGCTGTTTTCTTGTAGTGATTACTGGCCAACCATGGTAAAAAACTGTGAGAAGTTTTCTGCCAAATGTGAAAAATGTCAACGTCACGGCCCAACGATTCACCAGCCAACAAAGATGCTATCATCGATTTCATCACCATATCCCTTTATGCGATGGTCTATGGACATCGTCGGGCCTTTACATCTATCTAAACAAAAGAGGTTTTTGCTGGTACTAACCGAGTACTTCTCCAAGTGGATCGAGGCAGACTCCTATGCTAATATTAAGGATGCCAAAGTCAAACGCTTCGTCTGGAAAAGTGTTATATGCAAACACGGCGTTCCATATGAAATTGTTACGGATAATGGCTCGCAATTCATTTCAACCCATTTTGAGGCTTTCTGCAAAAAATGGAAGATACATCTCAGCAAGTCTACTCCACGCTATCCGCAAGGTAATGGCCAAGCAGAAGTGGCAAAGAAAACAATCCTTGATGGTTTAAAGAAATGACTCGACGAGAAAAAGGGCTACTGGGCCGACGAGCTCGAAGGAGTTCTTTGGTCTCATCGAACGTCTCCTCGACGAGCTACCATAGAAACACCATTTACGCTAGAAGTTGAGTTTCCCAGGATTCGACGTCGTCTCCTTCCGGGACAAGAGGGACTTAATCACAATGTTACTAGACGAGTTGGACACGGTGAATGAGCGACGAGACCAAGCACTCATCCATATTCAGAATTATCAGCAAGCCGCGGCTAAATACTACAACTGCAATGTCTGCAGTCAAAAATTCAGCCAAGACGACCTCGTTCTACGAAAAGTTTTTCAAAACACAGCTGAACGAAACGCGGGCAAGCTAGGTGTAAACTGGAAATGGCCTTACAAAGTTACTAAAGTATTTCGACTAGGAGTATATGAGTTCGCTAACATGGATGACGTTCCAGTACCAAGATCTTGGAATGCAATGCACTTGAAAAAGTACCATTTCTAAAACTATGCGATTTATGAACTACAAGGCGGCTTGATTCCTAAAAAGGGTACGTAGACAACCCATCTCAGGATGGGTTCAGCTGCCCCTCTTTTAAAAAAAACGGGGGAGTGAGTCCGTGTACACTTCCATCTACTACATTCGGTGCACCACTCATCACCTCGCAAAAACGGCTATTAATCGCCTAACTTCGGTAGAATTATCAACTCAAACACCTCGGCATGCAAAACGCCTGTTGTTGGCCACAACGACGAACTTTTTTCATACTCTACAGCGCGCTATTACTTGTCTGCTATCGGAATGTCCATATGTGAAAAAGTATGTACGTAAACCGAGGCAAACATTTCAAAAACCCAGTCAGTGTAATCACTGGTCAAACAACTTTGTGAAATACCGATTGGCTCAAAACAGAACAAAAAGCGAGCCAAAAAAAAAAAAAAAAAAAGATAAACTAATATTAAGGATAAAGCCGTCCAGGCACTTCGTTCTTACAACATACAAAAATAAGTCTAAAGAGGGTTCAAAGAAAGATTCTGATCTATGGTCTCCTCGACGGTACGATCAACAATAGAGGTACCCTCATTCGACCCAAACGTATCCTTCACACCAATGGCGGCCGCCGCAGTCTCCAACGGTACGCCAGGAAGTGTCGTACTAAACGAGTCAGACGAGACCGGAGACATTATCAGCTCATCCTTGATCTCCTTCTCAAGCTTCTCAAACTCGTCGTCGGCTCCAGCTGGATCAGCTCTCCATTCGGTTAACTGAGCCACCTCATCGTCCAGAGTCGGCGCGTCGCCTTTCTTGAGAATGTTGATAAACTGGAGATTGTTGTCTACTTGTGCAAGGTCCAATTCTTTCTCCTTGGTTGCTGACAGGACCTCAATCTTCTTGGAGATCTTGTCAAGTTTCACTTGGAACTTCTCCACCATCTCCCGCCTTTCGGCCTTGCGAGCTTTTTTCATATTTGCATTGTGCAAAGCATGCACCGTAGCCAGTTGCCTCTTCAGTGATACTATCTCGGCAGAATTTCTTGCCTTGGTAGATTCCTGCCTAACGCACAAATCTCCGACCCCAGCCAACTCGTCTTTAAGAAATGCCTTTTCTATTTCAAGGGTGTTAATCTTATCTGAGGAGGATTCTAGCTCGGCAACATGTGTGTTGGCAAGATCGTCGAACTTAACCTTCATCTCCAAAGCATCTTTTGTCGCCTCGACAGTACGGTGCTTGTCTTTCCTCGCCGCTTTGTCGTATTTGGCTACTATCTTGTTAATCGACACCACAAACTACAAAATCAGAGAAAGCAGATCAATATCTAAACTTTACCTGAAATATCTCAAAACGATGCCCAGAGACAATTACCTTAATGCCGCACAAAGAAATATCGGCATAAAGAGCACTTTTGGCAAGAGTATCAACAGGAGGGAGACGATCACTAAGGGATTTGATCAAAGAAACAAGGGAGGCTGAGGCAGCAACATCATTGTAAACGAGATTGGCCCCGTCATGTTTGAACAAGACCGCTGCAGGATTAGAAGTGTCCGCTCATCTTTTCTTCTTTTTGGCATTCTCCTTGGCAATGCCTTTCCCTTTGTTAGAACATGGAGCAGGACGCTTCCGAGACGGTAGCTTAGCTTCCTTAGGTTGGCTGGGAGCAGGAGTAGAGTTGGCACCATCTTGTGCTAATGCAGGACCACCCTGAAATGCCTCGGCATTAGCAGCATTGCGAGCTACCTCGTTATTAACATCAGCAACTTGATCCTCATTGGGGACCAGACTGACGATAGCCGGCTGGACATGTCCAGAAATTACCTCGGCGTCCTCGGGAACATTGACCCCCTCGGCATTCTGTCTCTGAGCTATTTCAAGCTCCTTTTTCTTCTGAGCCTGCTTATCACGAATTGTCATCCGCTTGCCCATAATTTCAACAATATGCAGACGAGGTGCCAGAGAAGATTCTGAGCTTGTGGATACGTCAACGCCAGCGAAGGGAGCCCTTGCTTTCTCTACACGTGCCAAGGAAAAATATTTTTCCCAATGAGTCCTTCCCCCGGCGAGAGTGTCTCTGAGAATATAAGTGTCCTCAGGAAAAGTAGGGAGCAAGTGATTAACTACAAAAAATAAAGTGAGAATTAAAAGCTTGGAAAGATGAAATAAATCCCGATGAATCTAAGGGCATCTACCGATGGGTCCCCAGCTTGTCTTGACCTTTCCCAGGCAATCGCTGCGTCAGTTATTGGAACGTATAAGAAATGGCTCGCCCAGTCGTGGGCTTTGCTCTTGAATCCTTCAATTATCTTACATCGCTTCTTAGGCGAGATGTAGTACGATTGGGACTTCGGAACTTTCCGAAATGCTAGCAAATGCTGCAGATGCCGAACCTTCACTTCAGCATCACATTCGGAGCTCAGCACCAAAATGCCGACCAGATGACACATTCCCCTCGGAGTAATTTGGTAAATGGCTAACCCGTGCTTTTTCAGAAATCGCACTATCAAGCTTGGGATTGGAAACCACAGAAGGCATTCGTAGAAGAAGCTCTCATACAAACAGAAACGGTTCAGCGGAGGGTTGTCCGGACGACCCGATGAAGGAGGCATAATCAGGTCAACCTCCTCTGAAATCCCGAGTGTTGCCTAAGCAGTGCCAGGGACTCCTCGGTCGATAGAGTGGATCTAGGAGGATCGGCTTTCTTCTTTTTAGCTCTCCTTTTGCGAGGTGCGCTCTGGGAAGAATCGGCTTCATAACTGGCAAAGAGCCTCTCTAAACGTGTCACCTAGGCTTCATCAAGAACGGGTTCGATTTCCTCTTTTACATTAAAAGGCAACGCTATTTCTGCCTCAGGTTCATCAACAAGATGAGGAACTACGATGGCGAGCCTATTTTCACCAACCAAATTCGCTTCGGTTGCCGCCCTCTCTTCGGCAGCCAAGTTTACTTCGCCGCTTATTCCTTTGCCCAATTTCTCTGGAGAACTCACCTCGTCGTAAGCCGATGTTCCATCTGTCTCGTTACCCTCCAGGGATTTGATCATTCTTCTACCAAATTCCCAAGGAAAATCTGCCGAGGCAAAAGAATCTCGCAATTCATCAGATGAAGACATGACAGGTTTGAAGAAACTCCAGAAAATCTTGGATAACAAGATCGATGAAGATAGATCGGCGAATTCAAAGGAACCACCGCGGGATGATGAAGATGAGTCGGAAAATGCAAAGTGACGGAGGCGAGCCGACAGAGAATTCAAATAAATAAGAGAGAGAGAAAAGAGAGGAGAGAGCTCTACCTTTGGAAATTTTGAGGATGCGAAGTAATGAAAATGAGAAAATGCTTCGCAATTTATAGAAAAATTCTAGGGTTTTGGCGCGTGTGTGTACGCACCTTGGAAACCAACGAAGACGTTTCAAATTTCCAAGAAAAATGATTACCTGATAACATGAATACCCAATTCCCGAGAAAAACTCAATCATTATATTTGGAGCCGAGGAGGTTAAAGCAGTCTGAACTCCAGCTCGGCAAGCGTGTTTCGTATCCAGCATGTTGATTTCTTTTGGCTCAACAACTTAACCTTGTCAATCACTTCGATTTTGATAAGCTGGGGGGCTAACTGTTGGGGTCAGTTTCCAACATGGGCAAAATCAATAGTCAATGGGCCAAGGCAGCTAACAGCACGCGCCGAAGCAAACAACAACATTCGCCGAGACAGCTAACAGCACGCGCCGAGACAAACAATAGCATTCGCCAAGGCAGCTAACAGCACGCGCCAAGGTAAACCAGCATTTGCCGAGGCAGCTAACAACATGCGCCTCGGCGAGCATGATCAAACGCCAAAGCAACTGGGCACGTGCCGCTACAGCTTATTGCGAACATCACCATATCTTCGGACACTCGACTGCAAATTGCCGCATCCTAGGTTTCAAACTCGCTGCAAGACTGGCGGCTGGCAAACTCAAACGAGGGAGGGAGGCAAGATGACGACGCCCCGCAAGCTGGGACAAGAAGACAAATAAATATGATAATGGGCGGATCTCACTATTGCTCAGACACCGTCTCATCGATTAAAGCTTTTCAATGACGCCCCGACGACGTCAGCTTCTTCAACTCTTCGTCGCAACTCCGCAGCAAGGTCAACATCTGGTCCCACGAGTACAAGACATTGTTCCAAATCATCCAAGGGTCTACGTTGTCGCCATTTCTATCAGATATAATGTACCCAATGCGATCCTCTAGTAAACCCATCTTAGCCTTAATGTCCTGGAACTCATCCATCATGGGTTCATCCCACCATCGCCTTGTGTGGAGGATGCGACATCCATCCTAATCGTACAACATACAGGACAAATGTAAATGAAATCATTAATCTGCCACATTTATAGAGTCATAGAATTCAAATATTTTCTTACCTCGTGTTGGGGTCAAAACCCACCCAGCTGTGATCAAGGGAAAAATGGCTAAGTATGAAAATGCGAAGAATTGGAAAAGGCCAAAATTGTGCCTAAGTCATTTCTGTACGAGTCCACTTAAGCACAAGAGGGGCCATTCTGGCCAAAGCAGCTCCATTTTTGGCCAAGGAGCTTCACTTCGGCATGGAGACTTTGGCAAAGAAGGAAGAGACGTAGGCAAGCCTTGTCTCCGCTTAGGCAAGCCTTGTCTCCATTTAGGCAAGCTTTGGCTCACATCGGCAAAGCTTTGCTCCACTTAGGCGAAGAAGGGAGATGTAGTGACCCCGACAGGCGGTAAGGAGATTAATGAAAGGAAGGTCCTAAAGTCCCAAAAGATTAAGGAAAGGAAGGTTAAAGAAAACCTTAAGGAGTTAGACTGGAAAAGTTGGTCGAAAAATTTTGAGGTTGGGTCGAGGGAATCTGACTTTGGGTTGAAGAAAAAGATTTGTTGGTCAAGACGTCGTACCACGGATGGTACCTTGGGTCGGACAGATCGTACCACGGATGGTACATTGGGTCGGACAGATCATACTAGGACTGATCAATCGAACCACAACAGCAAATCAGGTCGGCAGAAGCATTATGCGGGACATCCGGATATCATATGTGGTTGGGCAGTCGTGATCGTGGGTCACAAAACCACTACCCAGGGTTGAGAAATTCCAAGCCAAGTTGCGTCCGGTGGTTAAGGAACAACCTCCGTAAATTGCGCTAGGATGTCGGGTGCATGGGGAGCAGGCTCGACACGTGTAGCGCTGGTTCGACACGTACCGCACCAGGTGTTCACCCGCATGGAAGTGGTTGGGCAGCTGGTGAATATTGTGACACCCGGCTGGACACACGGCAGCCTGCATGGAGGATGAGAATTTGTATAAATATCGACCCAAGGGTTGTGTTTCTGCACCCAGAATCTCTTCCAGCGAAGCTCTGAAGATTTTTAGCCAAGGAAACCTACCCAGACCTTAACCCACCGTACCAAAATGCTAACCTGTCCATATTACCCAGTTTTCACTCAAACTCTTACAATGGATGAGTTCGGGTAAACGTTGGGGAAAGTTTAGCGAGTGACTAAAGGATTAACGTGAGTAATCCGAGAGTTTAGAAAAGGGTTTTCAAGGAGGAGCTAAGGGAAACTCTGCCCAAATCAAAAAAGGTTGTATAGCCCGCGGTTGGTAAGGGTTGCTAGATCCAATCCTTCAATAAATTCTATCTAAGAATATTGTCTAAGGTAGGCATATTTTCTAGTTCAGGTTGCTGGATCCAAAGGAAGCCGTATCCTAAGCCAAGTTGGTGAGTCCGGGTGACGTGTGGTGATGAGTAGATCACACGTATTTTACTTTATGGGAATCACCTAGACGTATTTAAGTTTATTTATGATCTAGGGTAAACCAGTTTCTATGAGTGTTGCATGCGTTCTTTACATTGATGAATGAACGGGTTGATTGAATGGTAGTATGTATTTGGGTATACGAGCAGTATGGAAGAAATTGCTTGAGGATTAGGAATCATGGAACTTGGTAGTATTTAGTCAAGGAGTTATGGGATCAATACGGGTAGATGGCATGAACGACTTGCTAATACTTTTCCATGCTTGTTGATTGCTTGAGTGATTGTGTGATGTGCTTCATTCATGCGTGTTAATCTGTGATTGCGATTGATTGCATGATTAAATTGTGGTGGTGAATGCATGTATAACTTGTATAGGATCACGACTAAGGCTTGAAGAGCATGGTCAGGATGTGATTAATACTTGGTTGTGTTGTGTAGAAGTTATTTGCATGTTATCGTTAGATGCATGCATATTAATAACTTAATGAATGTAAGACGGTAGACGTTCTCGGGAAAGTCGCGGGTAACGGCTGGGTGGCTATGGGATATCCTGCGCAGACCATGGATGTGACTCTGGGTCGCAACCAGAGAACCATGGTAATGCATGACGATGCATTGAGGGTTCAAGAGGAACAAGGGGTGGTGTGCGGGCCTTTGTGGCCGGCCATCCCATGTGAATGTACCGAGAATGGCGATGGACCGCATGGCCTTATTGAATGAGAGAGAACTTGCATTGCATATAGACTTGGTAGTAGTAATCGTGATTACTTGATGTGCTTGCCTTGTCTTGTTTGCGTGCTGATTGCAAGTTGATTGAATGTGTTCCGTTTGGTAATTTGGGTTTGGGGTTGGGATTGGACTAATGTTTCTTTAGTCGGCCTGGCCTCTCTGGGTAATATTAGATTACTCATGATTCCACCTTTGTTTTGCAGGACACCATAGACGGTTGCTTGTAGAGGGATTCGGACATTAGGAAGCCAGAAGTAGTTTCCGGTGTGCTTGTAAGATATTACTTTTCAGTATGTTTGGTATTTCCCGAATGGATCCGCTGTATGTAAATCGTGTTTGAAACTTGGTTTCCGCTGCTTAAGCAATGTAAAATAAATAAAGAGGCTTGTGAAAATTTTCCTTGTGGGAACTTAATGATATAAGCCTTGTCCGGGCGTACCAACCATTTATTTAGATCCGGGTTGGCAAGCCTTGGGTCTGGATAGATGGGAAAGTGTCCTAGGATAGTTGGACTCGAGGCTCTGGATTTGTTCTAGAGACTTAGGACCGACCGTCCGAGGATGCTGGGTTGTGATATCCGCGGTTGGTGGTATGGGACGCCGATCGGGGGTGTTACAGGAGAGACTTCGGCAAGCTTGGTCGTCACTTCGGCAAGGCTTGGTCTTCACTTAGGCAAGCCTTGTCTCCACTTAGGCAAGCCTTGTATCCACTTAGGCAAGCCTTGTCTCCACTTAGGAAAGCTTTGGCTCACATCGGCAAAGCTTTGCTCCACTTCGGTGAAGAAGGGAGAGACTTCGGCGAGCTTGGTCGTCACTTCGGCAAGGCTTGTTCTTCACTTAGGCAAGCCTTGTCTCCACTTAGGCAAGCCTTGTCTCCACTTAGGCAAGCCTTGTCTCCACTTAGGCAAGCCTTGTCTCCACTTAGGCAAGCTTTGTCTCTACTTAGGCAAGCTTTGGCTCACATCAGCAAAGCTTTGCTCCACTTCGGCGAAGAAGGGAGAGACTTCGGCAAGCTTGGTCGTCACTTCGGCAAGGCTTGGTCTTCACTTAGGCAAGCCTTATCTCCACTTAAGCAAGCTTTGTCTCCACTTAGGCAAGCCTTGTCTCCACTTAGGCAAGCCTTGTCTCCACTTAGGCAAGCTTTGTCTCCACTTAGGCAAGCTTTGGCTCACATCGGCAAAGCTCTGTTCCACTTCGGCAACCATTGGAGACTTCGGCAAGCACGGAGACTTCGGCAAGCACGGAGACTTCAGCAAGCACTGGAGACTTCGGCAAACACTGGAGACTTCAGCAAGCATTGGAGGCTTCGGCAAGCACGGAGACTTCGGCAAACACTGGAGACTTCGGCAAGAACGGAGACTTCGGCAAGCACGAAGACTTCGGCAAGCACTGAAGACTTCGGCAAGCACCGAGACTTCGGCAAACACTGGAGACTGCGGCAAGCACTGGAGACTTCGGCAAGCACGGAGACTTCGGCAAGCACTGGCCACTTCGGCAAGCACTTGACACTTCGCCATGTACTGGAGACTTCGGCAAGCACTGGAGACTTCGGCAAGCGTGGCCACATCGGCAAGCATGGTCACTTCGGCCAACGTGGAGACATCGGCGAGCTTTGCTCCACTTCGGCTAACAGGGCAACATCGGCGAGACTGGAGACATCGGTAATACACAACACGCAGCTCACTTAGGCCACTTCGGCCACTTAGGCAACTTCGGCCACTTAGGCCGCTTCGGCCATTTGGACAACTTCGGCCACTTCGGCCACTACAATCCACACTGGCCACTTCGGCCACTACAATCCACAATGGCCACTTAGGCCACTTCGGCCACTTAGCCCACTTCGGCCACTTAGGCCACTTCGGCCACTTGGACGACTTCGGCCACTTCGGCAAGCTTGGTCGTCACTTCGGCAAGGCTTGGTCTTCACTTAGGCAAGCCTTGTCTCCACTTAGGCAAGCTTTGTCTCCACTTAGGCAAGCCTTGTCTCCACTTAGGCAAGCCTTGTCTCCACTTAGGCAAGCCTTGTCTCCACTTAGGCAAGCTTTGTCTCCACTTAGGCAAGCTTTGGCTCACTTCGGCAAAGCTCTGTTCCACTTCGGCAACCATTAGAGACTTCGGCAAGCATGGAGACTTCGGCAAGCACGGAGACTTCAGCAAGCACTGGAGACTTCGGCAAACACTGGAGACTTCAGCAAGCACTGGAGGTTTCGGCAAGCACGGAGACTTTGGCAAGCATGGAGACTTCGGCAAACACTGGAGACTTCGGCAAGAACGGAGACTTCGGCAAGCACAAAGACTTCGGCAAGCACTGAAGACTTCGGCAAGCACGGAGACTTCGGCAAACACTGGAGACTGCGGCAAGCACTGGAGACTTCGGCAAGCACGGAGACTTCGGCAAGCACTGGCCACTTCGGCAAGCACTTGACACTTCGCCAAGTACTGGAGACTTCGGCAAGCACTGGAGACTTCGGCAAGCGTGGCCACATCGGCAAGCATGGTCACTTCGGCCAACGTGGAGACATCGGCGAGCTTTGCTCCACTTCGGCTAACATGGCGACATCAGCGAGACTGGAGACATCGGTAATACGCAACACGCTGCTCACTTAGGCCACTTCGGCCACTTAGGCAACTTCGGCCACTTAGGCCGCTTTGGCCACTTAGGCCACTTCGGCCATTTGGACAACTTCGGCCACTACAATCCACACCGGCCACTTAGGCCCCTTCGGCCACTTAGGCCACTTCGGCCACTTGGACGACTTCGGCCACTTCGGCCACTACGATCCACATCAGCACGACCACGGCTGCGGCGCAGCCACGGCTTCGGTAAGGCTCCACTTTGGCAACGTGGCACATCGGCAAGCCCTCACTTCGGCAAGTCTGGCCGAAGTCAGAGCTGTCGAAGACAATCCTGGCCGAAGTCATTTCTATACGAAACTGTCTGGCCGATGTCAAAGCTGCCGAAGACAATCCTGGCCGAAGTCATTTTTATACGAAACTGTCTGGCCGAAGTCAAAGCTGCCGAAGACAATCCTGGCCGAAGTCATTTTTATACGAAGCTGTCTGGCCGAAGTCAAAGCTGCCGAAGACAATTCTGGCCGAAGTCATTTTTATACGAAACTGTCTGGCCGAAGTCAAAGCTGCCGAAGACAATCCTGGCCGAAGTCATTTTTATACGAAACTGTCCGGCCGAAGTCAATTCTATACGAAGCCAGAAGACGACGCGGCCAAAGTCATTTCTATACGAAGACAACAAGCCCATCTTCGGCCTACAACGATGCAAAGGCCCACGAATTCAAGTCAACTTGCTAAAACGGAAATCCCAAAGGATTAGAAAGTTTTCCTTATCTCTTTAGGATTGACCTGGCCGACTCAAACTAGTATATATATATATATATATATATCTATGTACATCCTTTGAAAAAGGGATCCGCAATTTACTTAGCAAAAAACCCTAGACTTTTTTGCTCTCAAACTCTTGTACGAAAGCTTTTCGACACAGCTTAATAAAAACCATCTTTGGATCTTTCCGTTCGTGGTTCAACCGCAATTTACTTAGCAAAAAACCCTAGACTTTTTTGCTCTCAAACTCTTGTACGAAAACTTTTCGACACAGCTTAATAAAAACCATCTTTGGATCTCTTCGTTCGTGGTTCATTCGCATAAATTTTATCCCCCTTAACAAACCTCCGACCAATTCTAATTGTGTTGATTTCGACTCCCACACCTCGTTCCTGTCACAGGTATAGAATCTCCTTCCAGCCTTCAAACCGGTTGTTTCGGTTTGAATCACTATCTTACCACCACAACAGGGGATGCAGTAGCGAATAGAAATCCCGTAGTGTCCATCACGATGATCCTTAGAGCTCACGCTGGATGCCGGAGATGTGGTGTCAATGTTGTTCATGCCGTAATCATAAGGACCGAAAACCATAACCCCGAGTATTAACTCTTTTGGAATTCCAATGTGTATTTAGCCACGGCAATGAGATATTTAGGTTCCCTTTTGTCGATAATATACACCAAAAAATAGCACGAATCCCCTAATCTATTTACACACGAGAAATTTAGGTTTTAGGGGGAAAATTGAAAATTCAAATCTCTTTGAATTTTTATACATTATCAATCTCGTGGAAAATACGGGCTCATACCCATATATAGAACTGATCCGAAATGGTACTGTCGAAAATAAACGAACAAAAGAACGGATTTTCCCAGTAAAAGGGGTAGAATTGTTATTTAACAGAAGAATAAAAGGACAATGTATAGGTGTAGTGTTAATTACATTTCTATCCATTTGGTATTTCTCGCCATGTCATCATTATTTCTTAGCGAATGCATGTACGACGCACCAAACCAACGTCATGACGTGTATTTTCTCTCTTTTAACTTTGCCTTATTTGCATGTTCACTGCAAATATGGTATAATATCACTTATTATATAATACAAATATTACGCGGCTTCTCTGCAACAACTGTACTAGATGTGATGTTTACAAGCAAATTACAGCACATTTTACGCAGATCATAGTATTTTGCTTGCATAGCAGTGGCATATTCGCTAACTAAGAGATAAATAATAAATGAATGTACCATAAAATTAACAACTATTTCTCTTATAAAACTGGAAACTTACAATTACAAAATTAAATAGATAAAAAACAGTTGATATTCTACGAAGTGTCCGGGAAACGGTCGCGCTTCATCCCTCTAGAACTCCCAGGAACATCGCAGCCAACATCGGCCGATCCAAACTCGCGACTAATTTGATCCAAGAACATTGACTGGTGGGTCAAAGTTGTTGCCACAACCCTAACCGAATCCACAGCCGTCTCCATATTCTGAAGACGAGTCTCCAAACCACATATCCTAGCATGTAGAGCTTCTCCCTCCAACCCCAACTCCTCACAATGAGGACAATAAACATTAGCGATGCGAGACGGATACACATTTTGCCAAGTAAGCCTAAGGCGATCCATGCTACCTGGACGGACCTCTGCTTCGTCGATATCTGCCCGAACAGAACTCCCGTCAACTGCGCCGTCGAAGAAAAGAAACTCAGGGCGCGGGTAAGGGAGTGGAATCAAGAAAAGGGCATTAGGAAAATCGGGATATGTGCGATGGTTCTGCATTGTAAGAACTGATGAAGCGCAACAGAGAGAAAAATGCATGTTAAAAGAGTGAGATTGATCAACTCGTCAAACAATTACTTTTTTGTAAGAGGGAAATTACCTGAATCAGACCACAAGCAGAGAAGCCCGTCAGGACCGGAATGACGAACAAAGAAGTAGTGAATCTTGTCATCATCACCACCCTCCATTTGGAGGAGAAGTTCAAATGGAGATCTGCAACCGTCACGAATAACAAGTTCATATCTATTAGACCAGGAGTCTAAACTCCTAACCTCAAAAGCCCCAAAAATCATAGCACTCGAGACTGTGATTTTAGATAAGTCCGACAGTATTTGGAGGGCGTTTATCAACCCCCATGAGCGGGCATTAAGCTGGCTGGATGCAATCCGAAGTTCTTCACAAAACTTCATCATCAAAAAAGACAGGCGATGGCGGAAACCTGCCCGAAAGGAAGACCAATAGACGGTGATATAGCCTACCGGAGGAATCCTGGGCACGTCTTGAACCTCTGGATATTTTAACCAATCCGAATTCCAAGGCACAACAGGATGAACACTGTTGGGTTCGCTCCTGCCAGATGAAGAAGCAGATGAGGAAAATGCAGACATCATAATCAAAGAAGATTGGTGAGACTGATGGGTAGAAAAGAAGAATAAAAGATTCGCTTGCGTTGTGGTAGCTTTTGGATTATCTTTTTTTGTTTGATACTGATGGGAGGAGAGGATAAATTATCTTTGTTTGTCCATCCAAAAAGAAAAGAGATCTTTATACTTGTTGAAGGGAAACCGAATCGGTATGAAAGTCCTAATTGGTCATACTCTGCAGCTATTATTGGACGCCTCTGAGATGATACTGCGGCATACGAAGGGCCATGTGTCGATCATCGCATGATTGAACACGAGAAACAAGGTACATTATTCACTACAACAACAAAGGGCATTCTTAGCTCACGGATAACGCTATGATAGAGGTATGATAGCATTTCCATGAACGCTATGATAGCCGGAGCTATCTTAGGTCCCCCCCCCCTCTACAATAGCAGTTTTTGCAACGCTATTATAGGTTGTTCTATAATAGCGTTAGTAAAATGCTGTAATATATATTTTTATAGCTCGTGGAAAATACTATATTAGGTTTAGTTGTAACTCTTTATTTGAGCCGTGATATATTGTGCTGTAGCGTTTTTTTGATGCGATCATATTGACTGTTATGACTCATTGTTCATACTATGATCGGTTTGCATCATTTTAATTACGTGCATATTTTTGCAATAAAATTGGATACGTTTTTGCATTATGTAGTTACCAGAATATATAATCCAAATCTTATAAGAAAACCATAAAAGTTTGTTTTTCTAATCCAAATCTTATATAAAAATATCATGAAAACACAAGT
The DNA here is from genome assembly GCA_900406555.1 of Pseudoturritis turrita. Taxonomy (NCBI): domain Eukaryota; kingdom Viridiplantae; phylum Streptophyta; class Magnoliopsida; order Brassicales; family Brassicaceae; genus Pseudoturritis; species Pseudoturritis turrita. The sequence continues at coordinate 39,128 of OVBL01000745.1, forward strand.
ACAAAGTGCTAATCATATATAAGATAAGGGTTTATGAGATAGAGGAGATAGAAACAAACTTGGATCTGCTTCCAATTCTAAGCTTGCACTTCTATTAATCCTGTTAGCAAGACATTATTAGCACTTGAACCGAACCTAAATTATTAGTACATAAGTACAAGCACTTGGCTTATTAAAAAAAAACTCTTACCTCAGAAGATCACTTTGTCCTCTGGCCATGCAATAGATGAACCAATTGCATCTTCCATACACTCGATTTCAGAGGATGGCCTCCAAACAGCTGCATTTTTTACCTTCACTACATCCACCCAAACTCGAACTGCATTAGGCCCCAATGGTACAAAGTGGATAACTTGGTCTGGATTGTTTGAAGACCAACGTCCTTCGGCAATGACCCGCTTTTTCCGGTAAGATCCATCAACTTGCACTTCTGATTTTCCTTGACAACTTTGTCTGGACTGTGACGCTGCCATGTTGACAATTTACACCATGTATTACACTTAATAATAACCAGCAAAAAGTACATAACATATGTACAAAAACATAAGGAAAATAGAACAAAAGGTAGGAAATTACCTGAGATCTACGAAGAGGAGATTGTGTAAGTGATTTAGATTTCTTTTGAGGAGCTTGTGGTGTTGCTGCAAAATTCTCAAGAGGAGACTGAGGAGTTGCTGCACATTTCTCTAGAAGAGATGTTCGACCTGTTTCATCTGTGTTTGTTTCAAACACAACTCTATTGGCAGGCCATGCTACGAAAAACTTCAAAGCATCCTCAAGGTTTGTCATTTCTGTTGTAGGCCTCCATAGAAATGTATGAGGATCTATTACCTCATCCACAAATACTTTCACTGCATTTGGTCCGAGGTGAAGTCCATTAACCAATGCTTTCGGTTCTCGAACTGCCAACGACCTACAGTAACAACTTCGTCATTTGTAACCCAATCCATTAGTTTACATTTGTTCATCGAATAGGTGCTTGGGCTCTGTTAAACATGCATGAATAATCCAAACTTAAGCGTACATACAGAGTAAGAAAACTGACTGATTTTGTTCAATCCAAACAATAAAAACTTAGACTTAAACGTAAAGATGATAATAACCAGCATGATTTTCTTCAATCCTAGTCTATACTTGTAATCATTCATCAAACACCAACTAATGTATTAAATATGTCAATTCAGTAAGCTGGCTTATATGGTGATGAATAAGAAACTATTACCTTGAGAGGAATGTCTTGTGGCTCGAACCCCTTGTCTAAAACAACACAATGCTCGACAGGCCATGCAATCATTTATGTAATGTCTCAGGAGTTGGTAAATATTATGACCTGTTAATATCCTAGCCTTTCTCCCATGTTCAGCTTGTCCATCAAACCATGCCTTTTTCCCTCTACCTATGTGTGGGTGCCAGACCTTTTCTGTGGCACATATAAACATGCTTTCTGCTATTACTCAACCACAAACAATATGTGTTTTTCCCACATACATGACAACCCATTTTACCCTTCACTTTACAGCCTACAAGATTTTCGTAGGCGGAAAAATCACTTATAGTCCAAAGAAGCATTGCGCTAAGAGTGAAAGAAGTTTTACTAAAGGCGTCAAAGGTTAACTCTCTCTTGTTCCACAGATGGTTTAGATCCTCGATAAGGGGTTCTAAGTAGACATCAATATTATTTACAGGTTGCTGCGGACCAGGAATTAGCAACGTAAGCATTATGTTTTCCTTCTTCATACATAAGTGAGGAGGCATATTATAGTTCACTAATAAAACAGGCCAACAACTATACCTAGTGTTTTTCATGTTGAACGGATTAAATCCATCTGTGGAAAGTCCAAGCCTCAAAGTTCCTTTGTTCACTTGCACAGGATGGGTACTTGTCATTCATTTGATCCCATGTGACAGAATCTACTGGGTGACGGCTTTTTCCATTGCTACTCTTATTAATTCTAGACTTGGAGTAGCTAACCATTGTGTAGATCTTAGGTTTTCTCACATCTAATAAGTGTTTGATGAAATGCTTGAACAACTTTTTTGTGAGCTTAGATCACATAGCTACCGAACAAGTAGTTCTATGAACCTTTGTGGCTTTAATGGACTTGTGTTAAATGCTTATTTAGTCATTGGGATGGAATACCAAAATTTTGTCTTGAATTTGACTAGAGATATGGGCTTTTATCACTAATCATAGACTAGTCTATTGTAAGTATGTTTCATTGTCTTGAGAGTATGTTAATTTTTTTTTGATTTCGCGTCTTGAGTTGCTTCACTAGTTTATCCAATTCGATTACCTAGCCCATGATCCATGGTTGATTGATATATCCACATTTTAGTATCTTGTTGTTGTTTGACTTTATAAAAAAAAATTGCTTTCCTTCATTTATTGCTTGAATTTAGCTCTTAATAGTTTTAGAGACAAAAATCCAAAAACATCTTCTTTTTTTAGCTTAGAGTTGTTAATTTAGGAGTGTGCATAAGATTTTTTTCCTTTGGATTCGATCCCTACTTCTAATTATACCTTGCATTTGGAATATTTTTAGTTGTGATAGGACTTTATAAATTTAAAGCTAATCACACGCCAAAGATTTGATCTTTACTACTTAATAAAATGTTGAACTCATGACGTCTTCTCTCTTCTACAAATACTTTACAACCTTACAAAAAATATTAGTCTCATTGATTTTTCAGAAATCTTTGTTTTGTGATGTCTTGAAACAAAGATGATTAGTGGTTCTTCTCATTCTCATGATCTGATAGGTGTGTTGGATCTTATTAATGATTAGAGTTGCTACGTCTCATTCTCGTGTTGTTAGAAATTTCTTCACATTTTCTACAGACACCTCCTTGATGCTTCTCTAAGCTTGATTCCATTTTTGTTTGTGTTTTGCTTTTTGTTCGTTGGATTCTCATATTGTTGAAGTGATGTAACTGAAAAATTGGTTTGAGAAATCAAATATTTAAAAAGCTCTACCTAATATGTTTTAATTTATTTGTTTTATTGGATATTTCTAATTTATACGTTTTAATTTGTATAATGGATTTCGAATCTCTACAAACAATGACAATTCTCAATGCTTAGAGTGAGTTTATAGATATGAACAAAGATGCTCAAATGGAGATAACTGAATAAGTGACAGAAACGCAAGCACCAGAGCAGGGTGAAACTCAAGCAACTCTCAGTTTATACATAAGAGACGCAAAACTTCAGTTGTTTGTTAAGAGTTTGAATTAGTAGGGTTTGGAGAAGATGGCAAAGAAAACGGCAAGTGCATCCATTGTTGTCCAAAGTTAGTGATTAATAGTAAAACACATGGAACAAATTACTTGAAGCGCATTTAGATAAGTGTCCAAAGATGTCTAAGAAGGGAGATAGGCTTGCATATGATCAGAAGGTAGATAGAGAGATGACTACCGAGATAATCATCTACCAATATCTACCATTCCGGTATGTTGAGTATGAGAAGGTTAGAGCGAGAGACATATCTGAATCAATATTGCGAACCTATTTGCAGACAAACTATTCCAGTTGATGTTTTACTAAAGATATGAGATAGAAAGAGAAAAGCTGAAAGAGCTACGAGCAAAGCATCGTGGTCAAGTATGTTTCACTTCATATTTATGTTCGTGTCACTGTGATGGGGTATATTTGTATAACTTCATTTATGATAGCTGGAGATTAATAGTAAGATCCTACTTTTGTGATCTAAAGTCTCCACACAGACCATGAAATCGCTGATAAGTTTCTTGAGTGCTTGAAGAAAAGGGGTTTAGAGAAAAATATATTCTCTATTATTAAGGACAATGCTACTAATAATGATATTATGACATGAGTAGTAGTGGTCTGTTGTGTGATGGCAAGTTTATGCATGTGAGATGCTTTGCTCATATTCTGAATCTTATTATCAAACTAGAGTTAGCAAATGATGTTTTGCAGCATGTGTAGAGATAGTGGAGATTAAGAGTAGAGTTGGTTTATCATTTGATGTTCCTACTCGATGAAACTATACATATGAAATGCTTGCTAGATCTTTTAATTTTAGGAAACCATTTCTGAGCATGGAGTCGTATGAAAGAAATTATAAGCCAATACCTTCACACGATGAGTGGAACCATCGAAAAAATATAGGTGACCTTTTGAAGCCTTCAATGTCATCACCACTCACTTTTCAAGCTCGAAGTATCCCACATCTAATGTGTACTTTACACAAATATGGAGGATTGGGTTGTTGTTGAAGAAATATGCTCTTTGTGATGATGATGGTGTGAAGCAAATGGCTCAGAAAAAGGCTTAAATTGCAAATGCTTAAAAAAGGCAGAAAATGCAAGTTAATTTTGCTAAGTATTGTGAGGATCACAGTCTCATTTTGGCTATGTGAGTTATTCTAGATCCAAGACTAAAATTGCATATGCTTGAAAAAGCTTATGAATCAGTGGATCCCACTACTTTTAAGTCGACAATTGAAAAACTTAAGAATTTTTTTACTATGCTCTGTGGAGATTATCATACCAGGCCTTGGAAAAGTTTTTCAGGTATTTCAGCGACACTAACTCCATATGAACTAGTTATTGAATCTCCACTTGAAGATGATTTGGATACAATAAGTAATTTCCACACAATATTAGAATTTCATAATCATAATCCTCATATTGCTAGCTTGATATGAAACTTCATGATACATTATCTCTTTGAATTGGAAAGATGCATTGAAGTTGGTGTTGGTAGCACAAAGACACATTTGGATGTCCATTTGGATGAGCGAAGACTAAAGAGAATGTATTTCCATATTTGGATGTTTTGAGTTATTGGAAGGATAACCAACATCGACTTGTTGATTTAGCCTGTATGGTATGTGATGTGCTCAGCATCATAATAATTATGGTAGTATCGGAATCGACTTTCAGCATTGGAGCTCGGTGTTGACTCTATACAGAAATCGTATGCGAACCCAAAAATGTTCAACCTTTACTTTGCACTCGCAATTGGTTGTGCGATTTTGCAGAATATGAAAATAAAACTTTAAAGATTTACAAAACCATTTCATCAACTAATTCACAGCTAGAAAGTACCTACGCCGGTCTTCTGGTCGAGACAGAAAAGCTCCAGGAGATAAGCATGCAAGGCTAGTACAGATGGTGAGAATGCTCTGGAAGAAGGTGTCACACATACAATCATACTCAATTGTTTACATTGGGGAAGAGTTCATGCTATCATGTCGCTAAAAAGTGGGCTCGGGGAACGCCTGATGTATCATACAAAATAACGATGATGACAATGAAGATGTTAGAAAAACCACAAGTAATTCAAGAGTGGAGTCTTTAAGATCAGGACATATAAACGTGCGAGAAACAATGGTTTTACTTGGGCCTATTTGTTTATTTGAATGTTATCTTGGTGCTTACACAATGAAATAAGTATTGCTGATATATATTTTGCTTTAAGTTTCTATGATGGGTTTTCTGAGAACTGTATTTGTTTGTAATTGCAGCACCGTGAGTGCGGATGTTAACGGAGATGATTGAGGATTAACTTGCTGGCTTGTTTTTCGGTTTTTTTTTTGACAATTAAGTTTTAAAACAATATGCTTGTCATTTTGATTTAAGACATTATTACATTAAGTAGTGAAGCATGTTGTATTAAATTGTTTTCTCTCTTATTCGAATCTCTGAAGATATTTATGTTTTTTGTCGACTAATAGTGTACTTTACTATTTTTATTTGCCAAAGTATGTTTGCTCTATTTAGTTATCTAATCCACTCATTTCATATAGTAATATGATGTATATATAAAATATAATGTAAAGACTAAAATAAATAAATAAATAAACCAACCTAAATGGGCTAACTTGCCCAGCGGGCATAAAACTTAAACGGGCCATTAACAAATTCAATAATAAACAGGCTTAGACGGATCATGGGTCGGATTTAAACGGGCTAGGCCAGCCCGTTTTAAGATTTCTAACGCATACCTGTTTTTACTTTTATTTATGAACTACTAATGGTGTGGATATTTTGGATGAGTTTCTGCTACTTGAACTCGAAACAGCTGATGTGGCTGGCTGGTTTCCCTTGGCGAGACAAAGATTAATTAGAAAGAGCACATTCTTAGCTCTAATTTGGGAGACAGCTGGGTAACCTGAATTGGGAATCCAATATTGGGCAGTGTTCAAGTTTTCCTTTAAGCTTTTAGATATATGGAAACATTCAAGGGACGTGGCTGACAGTATAAGACTAGTAGCAGCAAGGTCTTTGATTCCCGTGAAGTTGGGCACTTAGAGCAAACTAGTTTTGAAGTTGCACAACATACAAAAAGAAACTCAGGAGACGACGCATCATAACATGTAGTGGAATTTTTAATTTTTGTTCGATATCAATACTGTATATGGTTAGTTGACAAATTCACTCTAAAAAAATATTTCCAAAAATGTTAACAGAACTATACAAAGCTATAAAATCAAGAAGAGTGTAGAAGGCAAGCGAAAAAGAGGAAATAAGAAACAAAGCTCCTAAAGTCACCTTCGCATATGGAGATGGAACAAAAGAAAAAAAAGGTCTCTTACGGCTTTTGACGAAGTAAAGCCTAGTCCTCATACTCGGTCTCCTCGTCGTCGTGATCCTCCTCGTTGTTTTCCCCAAACCTCCAGCCATCATCCACATTCTCTCTATCTTCCTCAGTCTCCTCGCTATCTTCTTCTTCTCTTTCTCCTTCTCCAAACATTTCTTTTGCTTGCCATGGTCTTTGGGCAATCCTTACTTTGGCCGGCGAAGAGGTTGAACCTTTCTTTCCAGCCTTGGCCAGTGGTGTCCTCGTGTTTGGCTTAGCTCTGCTCAGTTGTTTCTGTGTCTGGCTTTTCCCGTTACTAGCGTGTTTCCTGTAAACATCTTGGTCACTCCCTTCATCTAAATCATTCCTGTCGTTGCTGTTGTGCTTGATTGGTGTGTGGTTCTCAGCGTTCTCTTCTGGTAAATGCCCTGGATGTTCTCTCTTCAGGTGGAGTTTAAGCTTGTACTCATGTATGTAAGCTTTCTCACACCCTTCGTAAGGGCAAGCGTATGGACGATCCGAAGAAGCTGAGCCATAAACTGCTGGTGTTTTGACAGTCCTTGTTACTTTCTCTGCGGGTGGAGTATATTTGGGCGTCTCTCCGGCAACGTTCTGTTGTGAAATTGAGAGAGATAAGTTCTGACATACTTTCAAAGATGGATAAATAAGGGTGTAAACAAGAAAGAATCTCTGCATTTGTTCTAGCTATGCATCTACAACGCAATTTGAGTATTAAACAGTGAATATTTCCAACACCAGAATCATTGAGTAGCAAGAACTGTTAGTTTCTGCAAATTTTAACATATTAGTGTTGATACTGCAATAGAAAAATCCGAGCATGCAACATAAGATCAATTAGAATTCTACGCCCCAATAAGAAAGTGAGCATACATTCACATGCGAAAACAATTTAGTTATGCCCACCTCTAGCAAAGAAAAGCTACACCCAAGGGTAAAAAATAAAGATGGTGCAAACTTACGTCACAACTTCCCCTGAACTCTGATAGACCCCGACTAAGGAAGCCTCTTCCTTAGCACAAGAAAAATGTATTTCAGGAAAAAAATATCGAATGAGTAATGATACCTTTTCATGGTAGGCAGCAACGTGGTTTTTTAGCTTGTATTCATGAGCATATCTCTTACCACACCCAGTGTATGGACAGATGTGATAATTTTCTTGTGAATGAGTCTTCATGTGAGATCTGAGGTTAAAATCCAAGGAGAATGCCTGCAACCATCATCTACAGGAACTTTAGTTACATCATGAGAATGAATTTTAAAGTTACTTTACCAGGTAACATGTCCTCCCTTGACTACTTGCATATGCCCACAAGTTAAGGCTACTGAGAATGGTAGAATAGATCACCTTTCCACAGCCTTCGTGAGGGCATACAAAATCCCTTGCTCCAGTATGAATGAGAAAGTGTCTCTTCAACTTTGAACTATCCAGAAATTTCTGTCATGGAAAACAGAACAAGAATTCAATACCGAAAGATGGTCTGAGAGATTTCATTGAAAACCATGAAGGGAATGATAAGCAGGTGAGGCATCATCATCTTAAGTTTATGGTATGGTGACAATGCATTCATGAAGTCAACAAATTGAGGTAATAATACCTTTCTGCATCCTTCATAGTGGCAAACATACTGCCTTTCTCCATGGATGTGGGAATGCTTTCTCAAGGCACTAGCATCAAAGAAAGTCTTTCCACATCCCTCGTAACTGCAGAGAAATAAAACCTCTGTAGTAGGTTCTGGCTCAGGCTCTGGAACATCGGGCTCTTTCTCTTTTTCTTTCATTCTCTTCACGGTGTCCTCTGTACCAACAGAAAACTTTGCATAAATCACCAAATAAGACTAGCACATACTTATATAACAAAGAAACATTAAGCAAAAATGGAGATTGGATAGAGTATGAGGAAGAAAGAATGAAATGGAAGCATCAAACCTCACCTGTGACCCATTTGCGAAGATAGCACTTCCCACCTGTAGCAACAATATCTTGCGGTACCCTGAAGAAAGGAGAACAAAAACATGTCATTGTACTGAGCGATGCAAGGCAGAGTTAAATTAAAAAAAAAAAAAGAAATGTTAAAACATTTCATCTTCATGTGCTCTTTTCGTCGGATAATTTAACAGAGTTTCTAGTTAAAAGTTGTTTCATGAACTGAATACGAGTCTTTCCACACATCTGAATCTAATGAAGTAGATTATCTGCACTAGTCAGAACTAATAAACGGTGTCTGAGAATCAAAAGAAAAAGCATAAGTAGATTTGATTTTTTTTAAAAGTAAAGTAATGCAACCTCCTTCGCCCAAACTCGGTAAAATCCCAATCTACTCCACTATCCTCATTGAAAATTGACAAGTTTCTATCGGTATAATGGCAAGGCAGTAGTGGGCATGTGGAAAAAGTATTCCAACTGAAAAATTGAGAGGAGAAGGAAGAAATTAGGTTTCCAATTACCACTCCTTGATCCACTTTACAGCAGGAGCCTTGGATTTAAGGATGGGACGTCTCTCGAACGGATTATGATATGGATAGTTGTGATGATCCATCAAGCCCTCGATAACTCCGCGGAAGAATTCCGAATTTGGGGGAGAAAACTAGGGTTACAGTCTGTTTGGGGAAAATAACGAGAGACGTTTGATTAAGCAAATACTTTCTTTGATTATGTAGTCCCGGTTCGATTGCCACTGTGTTTGTACCGCTTACGGACCGTCATTAGAACCGACATCTCCATCTATTCTTGTTATTTTATTTTTATTTTTACTTATTTTCACCATGACCGAATCTAATCTCCTGCACTATACACGGTGAATAATTCTACAAATAATTTAACCATGGATAGTTTTATGTACACCACAATAATTTACGCCGGAAGGCTTTCCATACACCACATTAACATATGACAAACAGGACAACATGCTGCGGATCTCTCATCAGCTTGCGCATTCGAACTTTAAATTTGGTCTAGAAACTTGCTTCCATAGGATATGTTTTTTTTTATATGAAATAAAGTTATGCTTCTCATAAAAATATGATAGGTGCTAAACTTTTAATTAAAATATTTTATATCATATGTTATGTTTTTTATGATTATTTACTCACTAGATTAGGATCTGCGTAATACGCGTATTTTTAATAATAACTTTATTTATATATGATAAAAAAAGACAAAGTAAAATATATATTGTTTGTAATTCACTAAAGATAAAGCATATAAAAATGCAAGAAAGATATGTTAAATTTTATTGATGTAAATATTTAGATTCTTATTGGTAATTCGCACACTTGTTTTGAATTTTGATTAGTAATTTATTTTAAAACCAAATTTCATGTCCACGCACTTTATCTCGCAATATAATCCAATTACTCCTTCCATCATATTGAAACCATATTTTTACTCCACGCACTCTAGTTTTGAATTTTGATTAGTAATTTATTTTAAAACTGAATTTTAGTTCCACGCACTTTATCTCGAAATACAATCCAACCACTCGTTCCATCATATTAAAATCATATTTATACTCACACACTCTATATCAATCAATAAGAGCTAACATTTCATATCAATATAATATATGTATATCAAAAATTCAAATTTTCCATTTTAATTACTAAAATTTACTATTTACCTAATTCTTTAAAATTAAATTTTTCATTAGTTTTATAAAATAAAAACACAAAAAAAAAAATATTCTATTATATTAAAATATTCTATTATATTAAAATAAATTGTCGTGTATAATTTGGAATTAATTATCAAATTTAAATTCAGTTTTCTATTCTAATCAAGTTCATCATTTATTTAATTATTTTAAATAGAAAATTTTTCAATATTATCGATCTATTATAAAGATATTAGATTTTTTTCAATATTCAAAAAATATATGGTATTTATCGATAAACTTATTATATTTGATGTTGATTTTTTTAGGGATGTTCAATCCAGATAGATTGATCTGAATCAAACAAAACCGAAATAATTGATGTGAAAATCGAATCATATTTTAGTAAGGACTTAGAGAAATTTACTTTTCATGTATCCGAAAAACCGAATTCAAATCAAACAGAAAATAAAATCGATCTAAATTTTTTTTTAAAACTAAAGATATATTTGACTAATATTCGAAATCAAAACCGAACCAAAAGGTGGATAAAACACCCTAATTATAGTTTACTCAAAAAGTTTGAATCACCTACTTTCTTAGATATTATTGTTTTACTATTGAATTTACCGTAGTTACAGTTTGAAGTTTAATTATTTTATAGAGTGAATTGATTCTTATGTTTCATAAATTAATATGAATCCATTCATAATACGATGAATAATATTGACTCATAGTTTTATAAAATCTGCAATAAAATATTAAGTACCATAATACATATCTACAAATTTATAGGCGTTTATGCATATAGAACACATAGGTAACACTTTTTTGTGATTCAATCACTTGACTCCCACATAACACTCTCGTCTCCTCTTTCTCTTATTCAAAAAAACTATGTGAAAATTAATGGGCATACCTCTTGTTTGACTATGTACTTAATACATATTCGACCAACACTAACAACGAACATACATATAGATAATGTAAAAAAAAATTATCTATATATATAAAGTCGTAACATAAACAAAATATAGACTAAATTGAGCAACTAAAATAAGTGGATTTTAATCGTATTGGAATTATCCCTTCCTTGAGTCGCTTATTGTCATAAACAAAATTGAAACTTGAACGCAAACTCAAACCTACCCAGAAGCTTAACTCATAGCTTATAGAAGAATACTTAAACATTTTTTTCAAGATCATGATAGCTGAACAAACTTATGAAGATTGAAAAAAAAAGATCCGGAGAAATCTCTGATACCAACAGCCCCCGCGGCATTCTCTAATCGCTCGCCGGGGAGCGTCGAATCAACCGAATCAGACGAGACAGGAGATATAGCCAGCTCATTCTTTATCTCCTGTTCAATCCTTTCAAACTCCTCATGAGCCCCGGCCAGATCGATTCTCCATTCAGACAGCTTAGCTGCCTCGACATCCAAGGTTGGCGCATCATCTTTGTTGAGAATGTCGAGGAATTGGAGATTGCTATCCACCTGCGCGAGGTCAAGCTCTTTCTCTTTGACCTCCTTCAGATCATCAAAATTCTTCCTGATTTTAGGAAGTTTCCCTTAAAACTTCTCTGTCATCTCCCGTCTTGCCGCCTTCTGGGCTTCACGTTTGTCTCATACAAGGCATTCAAAGTGGTAAGCCGTCTCCTCAACGAATCAATCTTAGCGGATTTCCTTGCCTTAGTAGCCTCCTACTTCATGCATAAATCCCCGAGTCTGACCAGCTCGTTTGTGAGAAACGTCTTCTCCTTCTCGAGGGCACTAATCTGAGCTGAGGAGGACTCCAGCTTGGCAGTGTGCTTGTTTTCGAGATCTTCGAGCTTGGTCTTTATTTGCAAGGCATCCTTTCTCGCCTCGGGGATTCGGCGCTTATCTTTCCTTGCTCCTCGGTCGTACTTAGCAATGATCTTGTTGATCGACGCCATAAACTACAAGTTAAGAATCAAAAATCAATATCTGAGGCTCTTACTTGAAAAGAAATTCTGCACCAAAACGGTTACCTTGATGCCACATAAGGAAATGTCAGCATACAAAGCACCTTCGGTAAGTGTATCGACAGGAGGAAGACGATCACCGGAAGAACTGATTTTAGAAAGGAGACAGGCCGAGGTAGTTGCGTCCTTATAAACGGGCTTATCCCCATCATGCTTAAACAACATCGTCGCAGGGTTTGAAGGGTCGTTTCGTTTTTGTTTCTTCTCTGCATTCTCCTCAGCAATGTCTTTTCCTTTTTTGGCACTAGAAGTAGGACGCTTCTGAGACGACGGTCCGGCCTGCTTAGATTGACACGGAGCTGGAGGAATAGAGTTCGAAGGCATACCAGACACGACCTGCCTTGTCGTATCTTCAATGATCGGCTCGGCAACATCTCGAGTTGCCTCAGCATCAGCAGCACCATCAACTTTGCCCTCGTTTAAGTTTGGAGCAACAATAGTCTCTCGAACATGTTCAAACGTCATCTCGGCATGTCTAAGAGATGTTTCGGTCCTTCTGCACTTTTCTTTCGAGCCTTCTCCTTTACTTCCCTCTCCTTTAGTGCCTTCTTATCACGAAATGTCATTCGTTTGCCCATTAGCTGGACGATATGTAACCGAGATGCAATGGAAGATTCCGAGCTAGTAGATACTTCAACACTAGCGAAGCAAGCCCTTTCTTTCTCCACGCGTGCTAAGGAGAAGTATTTCTCCCAGTGAGTCTTCCCACCGGCAAGTGTATCTCTGAGTATGTAGGTGTCCTCTGGAAACGTCGGGAGTAGATGACGAACTGCAAAAAGGAAAGGAGAGATTAGAAACTTGAAAATAAAATAAGACCTGAGTAATCTAAGATCGGCTACCAATGGGTCCCCAGCTCGTCTTGACTTTTCTGAGGCAATCTTTGGCAATCGCCGCATCAGTTATGGGAACATAGAAAAAATAACTCCCCCAGTCATTATCCTTGCTTTTAAACCCTTCGATTATTTTGCAGTATTTCTTGGGAGAGATATAATACGTCGGAGATTTCGGGACCTTTCAAAACTCAAGGAGATGCTGGAGGTGACGAACTCTCACTTCGGCGTCACACTCATAACTTAGCACCAAACTACAACAAGATAACACATTCCCCAAGGCGTAATCTGGTTAAGGGCTATCCCGTTCTTCTTCAGGAATTGCACTATCAAGCCTGGAATCGGAAACCACATGAGGCTCGCATAGAAAAACTCTCATACAAGCATAAGTGGTTCGGCGGAGGATTGTCAGGACGACCTAATGAATAAGGCACAATCAATTCGACATCCTCTGAAATCCTGAATCTTTGCCTCAACAACGCTAAAGACTCTTCAGTCGACAAGCTCAATCCGGGTGGGTCGACTCGTTTCTATGTAGTTTTCTTTCTTCTGAGTGGTGCAGCCTTGGATGGACCGGCCTCGTAACTTGAAAAAGCCTCTCCAACCGCCTCGCCTCGGCCTCATCAATAAAAGGATCTTCGTGCTCAATTTTAACATTGTCACATGACAATTCCTTTTCTGCCTCAGGGACATCCGTAAACGGGTCATCGACGAGATGTGGGACTTTGATGACGAGCCGATTCATATAGTGGTGATGGTCCGATTTATCTGCCTCGTTTTCTTGATTCATCTATGTATCCATATTCGCTTCATCAGACAGATTTTCCTCAGCATTCATATGTGCCTCGTCTGCCAAATTCGCCTCGGCATCCAATTCTGCTTCGTCACCCAGGTTCACCTCGGCATCCGGTTCCGTCTCATCAGCCGAATTCGTCTTGTCAGATTCACCCGTTTCGCTCGCCTCAGGAGATCGAATCATCCTATGACCAAGTTCCCAAGGGGAATCAGCCGAGGCAAAAGAGTCTCGCAACTCATCGGATGGAGACATAAAGATAAGTTTGAAGATACGTCGGAAAAATCAAAGAAAACGCCGCAGAATTTTGAAGATGCTTCGAAAAATTCAAAGAAACCACCGCAGATGAATCGGAAAAGCAAAGCAACGGCGGCGAGCAACTGAAAAACTCAAATAAATAAGAGAGAGAGAAGAGAGAGGAGAAAGCTCTACCTTCGGGTTTTTGAGGACGTGAAGTGAATGAAATGAGGAGAAACTTCGTGATTTACAGAGAAAAATCTAGGGTTTTGGTGCGTGGGCAAACGCGCCTCGGGAACTAACGAAGACGCTTCAGATCTTCGAAGATAATCATTACATGACATCACAAGTATCCGATTCCCGAGAAAACCTCAATCGCCAAGATATCGCGAGCCGTAAAACTTTAGATCGGCTTAACTTCGGCTCGGCACAAACATCAGCTCGGCATGCATTTTTCGGTTGAGTTTCGGCTCGGCATACTAGCTCAGCATGTTGATCTTGCTTTTGGCTCGGCATAACGACCTCGTCACAATCACTCCTTGAATCTGACGAGCTGGAGGGCTAACTGTTGGGGTGAGTTTTCACCTTAACAAAATCAACTTAGAATGACCCAAGTACTATCATGGTCCGAGGTAAATATCATCGTGGGCTGAGGCAAATGTTGCCATGGGCCGAGTGACAACACGCGTCGAGGCAAATGTTGCCATGGGCCGAGTGACAGCACGCACCGAGGCAAACATAACCCTGGGCCGAGGTGTGTCAACACGCGCCGACACAAACATCAACATGGGCCGAGGCGAGTGACGACACGTGCCAAGGCAAACATCACCCTGGGCCGAGGCGTGTCACCACGCGCCGAGGCAACTGTCACCGTGGGCAGAGGCAAGTATCAGCATTGGGCCGAACCGACAAATAGGGTCACGTAGAAGTCGGCCAAGGAAGAAAAAGAAATACAAATCCCAGAAGAAAAATGAAAGATTCTGATATTCTCGCTAGGACGGTGTAATCTGGAATAAATAAAAGAAGGAGAGGGCATTCGAAAGAAGGGGAGACAATTTGAGAGAGCAAAACACTTTACACTTTTCTTGAGCAATAGCCAAAAACTTATCAAATCAGCAATAACAGCCATCTTTGGATCTCTGTTTCTGCAATTCGTACTTAAAAGTTTATGTTCCCCTAATTTCTTTACCATATTTAGTTGTGCGAATTTCGACTCCCACACCACCCATAATTTTACTAAGCCCTTCATTTCAAACCTCTTGCCTCTATATCCTGTCACCCCTCCTTTTTCTTATCAACTACCCGTGGAGGGACCCCTCCTTACCCTAGAAGAGTCCATCCCTCCTTACCTATGATACCTAAATTATTATTTTGGAATGTTCGTGGCCTTAATAGCACGGACAAGCATAAGCCCTTTACTTTTTGGTTACAAGCTCAACAAATATTTTTGGTGCCCTGTTAGAAACACATATAAAGGAAATGAGTTTCAACTAGATTATGGCTAGTACCTGTCCGGGTTGAAACTTCTCTTCAAACCACCAGTCAGATGAAGATGGTAGAATTGTGATCAGTTGGAAGAACTCTGTCTCAACTAGAATCCTCAATCAGTCAAGGCAATCTCTAACAATTGAGCTGCAAATATAAGGAGGACTTCATTTTATTTTCACGGCAGTCTATGCCTCAAACCTAGTAGAGAAAAGATTGGCAACATCTTATCTCTCTAAAGCAAGCTCTCAATCTAGACCAACAGATTTGGATGATTGGTGGAGATTTCAACCAAATTATCCACTATGGAGAGCATTCAAAAGCTATAATCAACCACTACACAACTAGAATGAGGGAATTGTCAGATTTTCTCTCTAGCTTAGAGGTGTTTGACCTCCGTCACCAAGGCTCTACTCTTACATGGAACAATAATCAGCCTGTTAATCATATTGCTAAGAAGCTTAACCATCTGCTTGTAAACAATTATTGGATTCCTACTTTCCAAAATAGTGTAGCCACATTCCTTCCTCCCAACTTCTCTGACCATAATCCCTGTGTTTTAGACCTTGCCTTCCCTCTACCCCAAGTTGGATCTAAGCCTTTCAAGTTTCTAAACTACCTGACTACCCATGCTTTTTTCCTTAGCACAGTCGAGACTGCTTGGATCCAGGCTAGAAGTGAAGATACCACCTTGGCCTCCCTAAGCTACAAGCTTAAATCTCTAAAACCTTCACTAAAAACTCTAAATACAGACAATTTTCACAAATTCAAAGGAGAGTGAGAGTGACTAACGATTTGTTGAATGTTGTACAGGTACAAGCTTTGAATTCACCTTCCTCTTACTTGTTTCAGATGGAAAGAGACCTGCATGATAAGTTAGACTACCTGAGGCAAATTGAAGAATCATTTTTCATGCAGAAACCATGGATAAACTGGCTTCGAGAGGGAGATCAGAATACAACTTACTTTCATAGAGCCACTCAAATAAGGAATTCCCAGAACTTCAGGTCTTTCACTACTGAAGCTGGTCTTATTGTATCTGAGCCTACTGAGATGAGCCACATGGTCATAGATCACCATCAGAGAATCCTCCAACCTGCATCTTTGCCTCCTTTGACTATCACTTTTGGCTGGATCCACTCACTTACTGATTATAGGGCTGATCAAACCACCAAAGCTCTAATGTCCGTAGTGCCAACTGCAGAAGAGATCTTCAAAGTGTTAAGAAAACTCAACCCCAACAAATCACCAGGTCTAGATGGTCTAACTTCAGGATTTTTCAAGTCAGCCAAGCCAATAGTGGGAAGGGAAACAACAGATGGGATTCTGCACTTCTTCATAACCTAATTTATGCTTACTGCAGTAAATTCAACTATCCTGACCCTAATTCCCAAGAAACCAGGAGCCACCAAAGTTGCTGATTACAGACCTATATCATGTTGTACTACTCTATACAAGACAATCTCCAAGTTGTTGGTTGCCATGAAGCCTCTGCTCCCTGATATAATATTGCCTAACCAAACTGCATTCATCAAAGATAGGCTGTTAGTGGAGAACACGGTTTTAGCGTTGGAATAGTGAATGGATACCAAAGTAGTAAAGGACCAAAAAGATTAACTATCAAAGTAGATATTGCCAAAGCTTTTGACAGTGTAAGATGAAAATTCATTTTCATCTGTCTGAGAAGTGTAGAGGTCCCTGAAATTTATCTTAGATGGCTTGAAGCATCAATCAGTACTCCGACTTTCTCTGTGGGAATCAATGGCATGGTGAATGGTTTTTTCAAAGGCAAGAGAGGTCTGAGGCAGGGAGACCCTCTGTCTCCCTACCTTTTTGTCATTGCAATGAACAGCCTATCTCTTCTCCTAAACAAAGCTGCACAGAAAGGGAAATTTGGTTACCATGCAAAGTGTAAAGAATCCAAGCTAACTCATTTGTGTTTTGCAGATGACTTACTTATTTTCACTGAAGGAGCCACTCAATCTGTCCAAAACATCCTACGAGTCCTCAGAGAATCTTAGTCCATGTCTGGTTTAGCTTTGAGTATCACAAAAACATCCTTCATTTCATCATGCCTCTCAAAACAACAAAAATCCAACAGTTAGAGGCTGACACATGACTTATTAATGCTATTCTTCCTATCAGATATCTAGGTGTGCCATTATGTACCAAAAAACTAACCTTATTGAATTGTGAGCCTCTGTTGCAGAAGATTAAAAGTAGGATGTCTTCTTGGTCAGCCAGATCATTATCTTTTGCTGGTAGACTTCAGCTTCTCAACTCTGTAATTAATGGCATCACCAACTTCTGGTGTAGTTCTCTGGTGCTTCCTAAGATATGTATCAAAATGATCAATTCCCTTTGTAGTGCTTTCCTTTGGAAAGTCTCAACAGAGGGACGATATACGGCAAGGATAGCATGGGAACAAGTCACTCTTGGAAAGGCAGAAGGAGGGCTAGGAGTGCGTGAACTTCTAGGTTTGAACAAAGCTTGTCTTCTCAAACTGATTTGGCTACTTTTCTTCAGATCAGGTTATGTATGAGTTGCATGGTTCAAAATAATGATCTTATCAGACAACCTAAGATACTTCTGGATTGAAAAGCCTAAGCAAACTAACTCATGGAAGGTCAACAAGCTTCTTAAAGTAAGACATCTCTTATTCCCCTAGATCAAGTTAGTGGTAGAAGATGGGAAATCATGCTACTTCTGGTCAGATAGCTGATCCCCTTTTGGGAGTCTAAGTGCATATCTAAATCATTAGAGGCCTACAAGATTGGGAATCCGACCTAAGACAACTCTATCAACCTTATGGAGGAACAATATTTGGAAGATTCCAGCACCTATATCAGATTACCAAGTCAACCTCCACATCCACTTAACCACTATTAGTTTTACCAATCGACCAGACTACTATGAATGGAGATCAAATGACTTGAGATCCACATCCTATCAGGGGAATCATCTACAACTTGGTCAAAAATAGAGGAGATTCAGTACCTTGGTCAAAGATTGTATGGTTTTCAGGTGCAATCCCGAAGCACACATTCTTAATCTGGCTCTTAATGCTTAACCGTTGTCCAACAAGAGACGGAATCCTAAGATGGAGATACAGACAGATCCGACTTACTTGTTGTGTGCCTCTGCTCCAGAATCAAGAGCACATCTTTTCTTCTGTTTCAGCTTCACTTGGTCACTCTAGGAACCGATAGTAAGGAAAGTGAATCTACCTCCTCTCCGAGATTGGGAAGATAACATCCGATCTCTACAACTGACCCTTCAGGTTCTAGCTTGGCAAGAAACTCTCTATTGCCTTTGGTCGGAGCGTAACCATCGACTCCATCGGAATAGCTTCCGATCTGTGGAATCGATTACGACTCTCCTCCATGGCATTATTCGGAACAGAGCTTCTAGTCTCCGCAAGGCTAGGCCACGATTCAGATCAAAGCTACTTCAGTTTTGGTTCCAGGGATCATAGCCTTTCTCGGGTAAAGACATCTACTTCTATCTCTCGCCTCTTCTAGGGTTTCCAAGGATCAGATTTGCCTCATAGAAATATCCCTTTTGGCCAATAACTTCGGTTGGTTTTGGTGGTTGGTACGAAATTAAAGGTAATAAAACTGGTTTGACATAATCTCTGGTCTGGTTCGATTTCAACTCTCCTTAGGTTTCAACTGGGCTTTTGACTAAGAGCCCATTATCTACCATATATGGTTCAATTCATTTCCAACTTTGTGTTACTAGAGCTTCTTGTTTATATAAACTATGGGCTTATAAACTATGAGTTAAGCCTTGTAATATTTTTCCTTCTCATACATTTCAATAGAAAAAGATAGAGAAGGAATGAAAGGTCTCATGCAATCGTTGGCCACACCTTTGGTTAGTATTAGGCTTTGATTATATTGTCCGAAGTCGCAGGAAATATAACATTCTCTATGCGAAGATTTGTTATGTTTTCCAAAGTACATTCCCAATTTTTGATTTTGGCAATACTACCTTCTACTATGGAGCAAGACGCTCGTTCTTGTCTCTAAGCTATCCAAGATACCTCAGCAAGTGACTTGGCTTTTGATCAAGAAAAATCAATATTACATTTAACTTTGCCTCTAGGAGAAGGTTGCCTCTTGTGATCTTTAAACTTCTCATTCTAGAATGCATTAAAACCAATTTCTCCATACTGAGCCAATAACCAACTTTTTCATCTTCATAAGCCTTTTTCACTACTTCATTCGGTTGGAATTTCCTACCTTCAAAAAACATTCTGTTCCAGTTTTTCCAAAAAGTCCATATTATTTTAGGAGGGACCAGTCTAGTTATATAAATAGTGGTAAACTTAATACCACGTGGATCATAATCTAGTAATATATAATTTGATAAATATTAAAAAAAAAAATATAAATATAGTCTGAACATAGTACGGACCAAATATGTTACATTGAAAAATAAGAACCATTGTGGGTTTTGGATCTTGATAATCGGATCAAAGATTCCAAGCCAGTATTTCAAAACTTTCATATACCAACAGATGTACACAGAGTTTCGATCTCGGTCTATTTCTCTACCAGTTGGAAGTTAAATGCTAATTTCTCCACAAGATCGAAGTTAAAATTCCAGTTTCCCCCTCAAAGGAAAGTTAAAATTCAAACACCCCACTGATTCGATTAGTTGCGGTTTACTGTTAACCAATTGACTATTAACCAGTTATAAAAGAAACAAAACCAATCTTAAACTGTATTATGACCCAATTATATGTAATAAACCCGATTAAAACCCGTTGTAACCTAATACCCATCCACCCGAAATCAAAATCCCTAAAATCAAAAAAATCCCAAAATCCCAGAACCCTAATATCTCCTAAATCGAAAATTTCCAGAATTTCCAGAATCGTAATCCCATAACCGCGATGGCATGTATGGCAATTGGACTTGTGGCGATACTCGAGGAGGATTCCGATGGAGAAGATTGAAGGGAACGGAATGACTTTAATATCGAGCAAGCTGTTCTCGATTTCAATGACGAACCTTCGATAAAGCACAATGCATATCTTGATACAGAGAGTGACGAGGAGGAGGAAGGTCAGCGCACATTTAGGAGGTGCATTGATATTCCCAGAGGTGATGGAATCTTGTTTGAAGGACAAATGTTCATTAATGGAGTTGCATTTAAAGAGGCTGTCCTCGATTACGCTTTGAAAACAAGCCGGAATATGAGACATCACATGTATGATAAAAATAAAATCGGATATAAATGTCTAGGAGATGATGAAGGTTGTTCTTGGCGTATCTACTGCTCAATCTCGGAGAAGTCTAAATGGCAGGTTAAAATTTTTAAGAATAAGCATAGTTGTGTTCCAAATGGTTCCTGTGAGATGATACGAGTTCCTGTAATTGCACGCTTGTTTATGGATAAAATTAGAGAGGAGCCAGACTATTTTAAGCCGATGAAGATTGAAGAATTGATAATGGAAAGGTGGAAGATATGTGCGTCAAGGCTTCAGTGCCAAGCTGTTAGGCGAAAAGCTCTAAAATGGATTGATAGAGAGTATGAAGAGCAGTTTTCACGTCTCCGATGGTATGAGATGAGATACTAGAATTGAACCCCAATTCTTCTGTGGTGGTTGAATGTCTGACAAATGAGGAAGGTTTAGATGTCTTTAATAGGTTTTATGTATGTTTTGACAACCTTAGAAGATCATGGAAAGACACTTGTAGGCCACTTATAGGTCTCGATGGGTGCTTCTTAAGATCAAGGATGAATGGTCAATTGTTGGTTGCTTTAGGTCGAGATGCAGACAATGCTATATATCCTATAGTATGGGCTGTTGAGTATGTAGAAAACACACCGAATTGGGTGTGGTTTGTGAAGAAGATAAAAGCTGATTTGGAATTAGGAAATGGAGATGGATATATAATGATCTCGAATAGGCAGAAGGTACAAAATTTGTTGTGTTATGTTTCTTAGTCTTTATGGTTTATTTGTACAAGTCTGTTTAAAATGTCTTCTGGTTTATTGTAGGGATTGATCAAAGCAGTTCAACTTGAACTACCACAGATCGAGCATAGAATGTGTGTCAGACACATCTATGGGTATCTGAAGGCTAAGCATGGGAAAAGGCCTGACATGAAGTGGTTGATATGGCAGATTGCATGGAGCTATAATTCAGCAGAGTATAAAGAGAAGTTGGACAGGCTATACAACTATGACTCGGCTGTGTATGCTGATGTGATGAAGTCCAATCCTCAAAGTTGGTGCATGGTATTTTACAAAATTGGAAGTCACTATGAAGATGTGGAGAATAACTCCACTGAATCTTGGAACAAGACAGTGGTCAAAACCAGGGATAAGCCTTTTGTGTCTATGCTAGAGACCATAGTTCGTTTAGCAATGGTACGTATTGCTAAAAGGGATGTCGAAGCTTCAGCATGGAATGGTTTGGTGACACCATATGTGGTTGAATATCTTAAAGCAGAGCTTGAGAAAGCAACTCTGTGTAAGGTTAATAGAAGCACAAACAACACATATGAGGCAATACTTAGTGGCTGCTCTTATCATGTTAGCTTGGACAATAGGACTTGTACCTGCAGGAGATGGGATATCACAGGCATTCCTTGTGAGCATGGGTATGCAGTCATTATGCACAAGAAACTTCAGGCTGAGGACTATGTGTCCCACTGGTTTTAGACAGCAATTTGGAGAAGGACATATACGGATGGTGTAGTTCCACTAAGAGGTTCAAGGTTTTGGCCTGAAAGTAATGAACCAGAACTGCATCAAAATCCAGCTAATGTGAAGGATAAGAAATATAAGAAGAGGAAGAAAGGGAAAAATGAGTCTCCTACAAAAAATCAACCAAAGCTTTTAAGAGGATAATGCATTGTGGAATTTGTGGTCAAGCTAACCACAACTCTAGGTTTCACAGCAAAGAGAAACAGGTTTGTGGTGTTATGGTTTTTGTTTTGAGGTTGTTTCGGTTTTGTGAGGCTTTGTAGTTTATGTTTTATGGTTTATGTTTTGTTTGTCTTACAGCCTTCTCTAGGAGAATCATCTCAGGCTAGTCAAATGGGAGCTTCTCAAGGTACTCAAATGGAGGCGTCTCAGGGCACTCTCACTCAGAGTTAGGAATGTGTCTGATCTCAACCTACCAATGCACTGTTTTTGGACTCTTTTTACAGCTGCTTGGTGTGTATAAGAAGTAGATAGGACTGGTTTTTTAGTTCTTCTTATGTTATGTTATGGCCGGTTATGTAATGATCTTCACCATAATCTTGACTATGACTTTTGGTTATGTAATGCCCTCATGTCCACATTAGGTTATGTAATGATCTTGACTTTGTCTATTTTGTTCAAGCATGGCATTTTTAAGAACCATGTTTTCATTTAACAAACAGAAAAGAAACACAAAACAAACAACATCTTCTCAGTCTTCATTCTCACAAAAGAAACACAAACCAAACTCAACCTAAAAGCTTACTACAACCAACAATGATCACACATCCTAAACACACAAGTAACATCATATTCTTCATGTTACATTTGGCTTCAACCAATGCTTCTTCAACTCTTTCAAAGATCTCCTTCTCTAGACGGATTTGCATCTTCTCGAACACCGTCTTCTCATTCTCCATTATCTCTGTTGAAAATTGTTTCACCTCTGCTTCTAGTGTGGCAGTACGAGAAGCCAATTGTGGGAGTGTAAATCCACGCCAATTAAATTCGTCACGTCTTTGAGAGAGATCTGAAACTTCTGAGTAAAAACCACCCAAGAAACACCAACAGAGATCCAAAGATGGTATTTGTATTAAGCTGCTTTAGAAAGCTTTTTTGTATGAGAGCAAAAGTACAGAGTTTTGCTAGGTAAAATTGCGGATCCCTTTCTCAAGAGATGTACATGTCTATTTATACAAGTTTAAGTCGGCTAAGTTAATGTCTAAAGAGATAAGGAAGATTTCCTAATTCCTCGGGATTTCCTTTTAGCAAAGCTGGCTACCACCATGGGCTTTTAACCTTGTCGTATCTTTATTATGGGTTTGAATTCATGGGCTCGTTGTCTCGGCCCATATGATCGTCAGCTCGGCCCAACTTTTTGTCGTTGAACCTTGGCTCGGGTGACACCATGGTTCACGGCTCGGGTGACACCATGGTTCACGGCTCGGGTGACACTGTGGTTCACGGTTCGGGTGACACCGTGGTTCACGTGGTTCACGGCTCGGGTGACACTGTGGTTCACGGTTCGGGTGACACCGTGGTTCACGTGGTTCACGGCTCGGGTGACACCCTGGTTCACGGCTTGGGTGACACCGTGGTTCACGGCTCGGGTGACACCGTGGTTCACGGCTCGGGTGACACCGTGGTTCACGGCTCGGGTGACACCGTAGTTCACGGCTCGGGTGACACCGTGGTTCACGGCTCGGGTGACACCGTGGTTCACGGCTCGGGTGACACCGTGGTTCACGGCTCGGGTGACACCGTGGTTCACGGCTCGGGTGACACCATGGTTCACGGCTCGGGTGACGCCATGGTTCACGGCTCGGGTGACGCCATGGTTCACGGCTCGGTTGACGCCATGGTTCACGGCTCGGTTGACGCCATGGTTCATGGCTCGGGTGACGCCATGGCTCACGGCTCGGGTGATGCCATGGTTCACGGCTCGGGTGACACCATGGTTCACGGCTCGGGTGACACCATGGTTCACGACTCGGGTGACACCATGGTTCACAGCTCGGGGTTGCTTTGTATCATGGTTCGGGTGACACCATGGTTCACGGCTCGGGTGACACCATGGGTCACGGCTCGGGGTTGCTTTGTATCATGGTTCGGGTGTCGTCCTGGTCCGGCTCTGGTCAATTGTCCAAACGGTTCGGGTGCCAATGGTTATGTTTTTTGTCTTTAACCCCGATCCGTCTTGTCTTCGATTGAGGTCACGGTACCCAAACCAATCATCCATGGTTCGGGGGTTCTCGCAGAAATTTGTCCTGTCGTGGTTAGGGGGCACCCGAACCAACTCACCTTGTCACGGTTAGGGGGCATCCGAACCAACTCACCTTGTCACGGTTAGGCGGCACCCAAACCAACTTACCCTGTCACGGTTAGGGGGTACCCGAACCAACTCACTCTATCGCGGTTAGGGGCACCCGAACCAACTCACTGTCGCGGTTAGGGGGCACCCGAACTAACTCCTCTTGTCACGATTAGGGGGTACCCGAACCAACTCACTCTGTCGCGGTTAGGGGGTACCCAAACCAACTCACTCTGTCGCGGTTAGGGGCACCCGATCCAACTCACTCTGTCGCGGTTAGGGGGCACCCGAACCAACTTCTCTTGTCGCGGTAGGGAGTACCCGAACCAACTCATTCTATCGCGGTTAGGGGGTATCCGAACGACGGTTAGGGATCCAGTTGCTAATATTCTTTCATACTTAGCCATTTTTCAATCGTTGATTCTCAAGAGGTGGAATCTGACCCCAACAGTTAGCCCCCCAGCTTGGCAGTATCAGTGATGTTATTGCCGAGCTGTAAGTGGTTGAGTCTGCGATCAACGATTTAAGCTATTTCTTCTAATTACCCCGAACCGTCTCTTTGGTGATTATCCCGAACCGTCACTTGCGGATGACCCCGAACCATCTCTTTGGTGATGATTTCGAGCCGTCACTTGCGGATGACCCCGAACCATCACTAAGTGGTATTGCCG
The DNA here is from genome assembly GCA_900406555.1 of Pseudoturritis turrita. Classification (NCBI taxonomy): domain Eukaryota; kingdom Viridiplantae; phylum Streptophyta; class Magnoliopsida; order Brassicales; family Brassicaceae; genus Pseudoturritis; species Pseudoturritis turrita. The sequence continues at coordinate 64,316 of OVBL01000745.1, forward strand.
TATTTATAGCCTTATTAGTTCAGTTTGGGTTTGCTCCGTTATACAAACTCGGTTCGGGGTTTTCGCTGTTCTGATATGTCACCATTTGCCTATATAACTTGCGATACTTCCCATTTCCTCACTACTTCATTTCTCCGAAAACGTCTCCAAACAGGTAACTTCTCTCTTCTTTCTCTCTCTAGTCTTTTTTGCTTAAGTTTTAATTTTTAGCCTGAGGCTCCATTGTTCTTCCTTCGCCGCTGCCGTTTCAATTTCCCGATCCGTCTTCAACTAGTTCTGCCGCTGTCTTTGAGTTTCCCGACAGTTTATTTGAAGATTTGGATCTGACTTTCAATCTTTTTAAAGGATCTCAACTTGTTCTTCAATTCTTAAAAGGCTCTGATCTGTTTTGATAGGCTGTTGACAACCCCGATCCGTCCTCTGAATCTTAGAAAACCTAGATTTTTTCTCGCGAGCTGTTAGGATCCTGATCTGTTATATCTTCTAAAGACCCCGATCCATTTTCGAATTCAAAAGGAAGTCTCAGTCATCTGTTTCTGCATCCCCCGATCCGTATGCCCGTTTGTTTGGCAGTTCAGGGCAGTCTTCATTTTCCGAACCACCTCTCTCTTCTGATTCGTTTCTCGCCCAAAGCTGTAGCCGTGAAGATTCCTTTGGTGCAAACATTTCAGAGGATCTGGATGATTCAAGTGGTTCGGGGGTAGGACCCTCTGTCCTCTGTCCTTGGCAGGAAAATGGTGCTCTCCGAATCCTCGAGAGCTGGCAGCAATTCTGGGGATCCTTCGAAATTTGAAGTGCCTCACCTTCACGACTCTCCTTTCGACGAGGCAGTGAACCCTTTTACTGATGTAATAGATTCCGATTTACCAAAAGTTAAACCAGAAGATTGGTTCTTTGATCCAGCCGTGGCTAGATAGGAATTGAAGCATTTGATGGGTCCTAACCGTCAAGCTCCAAGGAAGAAGACAACCAAGAGGCGACCCGATCCACCCGGTTCAACCCTCTCAACCTTGGATTCGTGAACGGCTCTCAGGCATAGGTTTGGCATTTCGGAGGAAGTCGAGCTTGTTCTTCCCTCACCATCAGACCGAGCCAGTAATCCTCCCCCTTATCATTTTACTCTCTACGAAAGCTTCTTCTACCGCTGCTTGTTGTGGCTCCCGATCCCTAAAGTTATTTTACGGTTTCTTTGGAAGTACAACTTGGCCATTGCCCAAATCAACGCTCGGGGAATCAGGCATATGGTTGGCATTCTAACCAGGAGTTATGAATGCGATGTGGAAGTTGGTGTCGAACACCTGATACACTTGCTCGAATTCAGGCATCGTAACAAGATAGAGTTGAAGTATTATGTGTCGGGTAAAGCCAGGAAAAATATTATAAGAGATTTCCGACCAAAGATGGTAATTGGGAAGACTACTTCTTTTTGTCCCTATCACCGAAGCGTCGGTGGGTCCGAAGTGTCTTCAATTTGTCAAGTCAGGCTGGAGAAAAAATTGGTAGCCGATCCGTTGCTCGACTTGGGCCATGGCTCGGGTTTCTATTATTTAGCGATTTTCCTTTTTAGGTTTTCTGACCTTGCATAAATAATTTTTTTTTGCAGTGCGTCATCTCCGCCTTTTATTGCCTCCCGATCTGTCTGAGGTCTACGAAGTGCTTTCGGCTCGCAAGTGCAATTGGTCAAGAGATTTCAATTTTCGACGACTGGAGAGAGCCCGAACCCTTTCCGAAGGACAATCAGTTGAGCAGTCATCTCCTTCTCATTCTTCAAGAGATACCATGGGAAGACCTACTTTCAGGGATCGGGCTGCTGCGAAAGCCAAAGCAGAAGCAGCGGCAAAAGAGAGAGCGAAGCAAGCAAGGGCGTTGAGTCAGTCTCATCCCCCCCCCCCGAACCCTCAACTTACCACTACTCTTATTCAAGAACAAAACCCCGCTGATAACCTACCCGAACCAACTCCTGACTCCTTGGTTCCTCAAGGGGTTATCATAGGGCTTCGTCCGGCTGATTCTCAAATTTTGCCACACAAAGACAAAGGCAAAGGAAAGGCTAAGGAGAAGAAAGCTCCGAGCAGAAAGCGACAGTCATCGATAGATGAAAAAGGTAAAAAAGCGCCAAAGCGACAACGACACACTGAAGTGTCTCGAGCTATCCCTAAAGCAATTCCTCTCTCCGCCATTCCTGTAAGTGCTAAAGGGGCCTACAATGATGCCTTAGTATCTGCGTCTATCTTCTCGAAGATCACATGTCCAGGTGATCGTTTCCCTCCAGTCGACACCTTGCTCAGGGACAAGGCCTACAATGAGGTGCCTCTTTGGGGTGTCAAGGTATATTTGATGTTATATGTTTTGCCTTTGTGACCCGAACTGCTCAAACATTTTTAACTAACAGTCCTTCTGGTTTTCTTGCAGTTCATATCCCATCTCAACAGGATGGTGATGGGCTACGAGTCCGATGCCCGCAAGGACCGCGAAAGAGTTGAAGATGCTAGGCGAAAAGCCATTGAGCTGGATGGAAAGCTCAAAGAAGTCGAGGCAAACCACGCTGCTGAATGAGAAAAAGCTGTCAAGAGGATCAAGGATCTTGAGGCTGATGCTGAAGGTCATAGAAAGCATATTAAAGAAGCCAATGAGCGGATCATGCGGCTGGAATCTGGCAAAGTGAGACGGGATGCTCACATAGCCAGCTTGACAAGGCAGCTGGAAGCAGCGAACGAGTTGCATGAAAGCAAGCTAGAGCAAGCCGTCCTAGAGGCTAAGCGCGAGATGCTCTCGTTGTTTGAAGGAAAGATCTCCTGAGCCATGAAGCTTCTTGACCACATTGACGGTGAACCGAGAGAAAACATGCTCGACCTCGCACAGATTGAAGGTAATCTTCAATTCATCGGGCTGCTTCAGAGTGATGAGCTGCCTTCTCTTGATGCCGAGGCAAAGAGCTTAGCCGAACAAAGAGACAATTTACAAGGAGCTCATGAAACATTTGCTCAGCTCGTGGCCGAGATGAAGGGGACGCGGAAGTTATCTCCTATCCGTTCAGATATACTGAAGGAGCTTAGTGACGGTGAGCCCATGGAGACTGCTACTGCAAGCGTTGGGATCCAGGATTTTTCTGGCTCTAACATGGGAACGCCAGGTTTAGCTGAGCTTAGTTCAAAAGAGATTGATGAGGAGACAATCCCCAAACCAACTTCTGAGAAAACCAGCGAGGCCGCTCTAGAGGATACCGTCATAGAGTTTGCTGAAAGGGTACTCGAGGAAGATAAAGCACCGGGAGTGATGTAGCTGAGCAATCGGCGGAGCCAGACAAGAGGGTGGTCACGACCCCGGAGATAACGGAAGGTTATGATCCTCTCTTTTTCGTTTAGTCTAAAAAACTCCCCCTTCTTTTTTTGTTTTTCGCCTGGACGGCTTTATCCACTCTGTAGTCCTTGTAAGAACTATTAATTTTTGTTTTGCCGTTGATTGGCTAATCCTTGCGGTTGATTAATATATATCTTTTCGTTCGACATACTTTTAGGTGTATTGTTTTCATGTGGTAAATCTATAAATACTTTGCCTGTATTGTCTTTGTCGAGAAGCAGCCGTTCTGACAAACGGATACAAGCTCATGTTTGCGTAGTTATGAGATGATCAGTCTTGGGATGATCATTTCGGTTTGCAGATAGGTTACCATAAACTTACCTGCTCCAATAATGATCATTTGTTTGCATAGTTTAGTTTGAGATGAACAATTTCGCTTACAGATATGTTAGCGTAAACTTCTCTGCTCTGAAATTAATCATAAGTTTGCATAGTTTAGTTTTGCACATTTCGGTTTATGGATACATTACCATAAATGTATTCGTTCCGACAATGGACATATGCTTGTATAGTTTTAGGATGAACATTTTGGTTTACGGATATGTTACCGTAAATGTTTCCGCTCCGACAATGAACAAAATATTTGTGTAGCGCACTTTTAATCCTGAGACGGATGTGATAGTTTAGATCCAATATGGATGCAAGAGTTCACTACTGTGGCCAGCAGTATTGAAGATGTGGCGAGATGCCCGTTGTAGTTTGATTTGTTCGAATATGTCAGTTTTGTTAAGACTTAGTGATCCTTGGAGGATGTTAAGTAAAACTTATCGTTAAAAGCTTTGCTTTGATAGATCGTAGATTCGATTACAAAGATGGGAGTATACGAGTATACGTATACGTACCCACTCCCCCCTCCTTTTAAATGAGGGGGCAACTGAACCCATCCGAAGACGAGCTGCCTACGTACCCTTTTGCAGGGATCAAGTCGCCCGTAGTTCATGTAAAGTAACTTAGTGATAGTACTTTTTGAGATGTATTGCGTTCCATGATCTCGGTACTGGAATATTTGTCATGCTAGCGAGTTTGTAAACGCCAGGTTTGACTATCTCTGTGATTTAGTAAGGTCCTTCCCATTGCGCTCCCAATTTTCCGGCATTCGTTTCTGCTGTGTTTTGGAAAATCTTCCGTAAAACTAAATCGCCTTCGTAGAATCGTCGTTCTCGAACATTGGAATTATAGTATTTTGCTGCCGCATTCTGATAGTTCTGGATCCTGATCAAGGCTTGATCCCTTCTTTCGTTGATCAAGTCCAACTCGTTAAGCATCAATAGGTGATTGAGCCCTTCTTGTTCGGGTAGTAGTCTGCGGCAAATTCCTGGGAAATGTATCTCCGGTGGGATGACACACTCTATTTCGTACACGAGGCCGAATGGGGTTTCCCCCGTTGCTCGTCTTGGGGGTGGTGCGGTGAGACCAGAGTAGTCCTTCCAGTTCTTCAGCCCAACGTCCCTTTTTCTCACCAAGGCGCTTCTTCAGGCCATCGAGAATTGTTTTTTTATTGCTTCAGACTGTCCGTTCCTTGCGGGTATCATGGAGTAGACTTGCTAAGCCTGATTTTCCATTTCTCGCAGAAAGTTTCGAAACGATTTGAGATGAACTGCGAGCCATTATCCATCACGATCTCGTATAGTACTCCATGTCGACATATGATGTTCTTTCAGACAAAGGCCTCCACTTGTGCATCTTTAATGTTAGCATAGGATTCGGCCTCGACCCACTTTGAGAAATAATCTGTCAAAACCAAAAAGAATCGCTTTTGGTTTGAGGGATGCAGCGGCCCGACGATGTCCATAGATCATCGCATGAATGGATACGGTGATGAGATTGATGCACTTCAGTTGGTCGGTGAATCATCGGTGCGTGGCGTTGGTACTTTTCACATTTGGCCAAAAAATTCTTGCAATCTTTGATCATCGTTGGCCAATAATAACCGTGACGTTTCACTTTTATCGCTAGTGCTCTTCCCCCTGAGTGATTGCCACACGAACCGTTGTGAATTTCATCCATGATTTTCCTTGCGTCCTTTCCTTCCACACAGTTTAGCAATGGTCCTGAGAATCTCCAATTAAGAACATTTCCATCGAGTAGAACATAACGTGCTGCCTGGGCTCGAAGCTTACGAGCTGCCCACTTTTTGGATGGTAGGACGCAGTCGTATATGTATTCTCTGATCGCGCCGTGTCATTCCTTGTCGCAGCCATATTCTGCTTCCTCGTTGATCTCGTTTGCTTCTACGTCGGATTGTGGTTTGATGACAGGGTCGTCGCTGCTTCCGATGTTTGGTGATTTTTCGAGCATGTCTTCTTCCATTGGGGCTATATCCAGCTCAGCGGAGGTTGGTTTTCCAATTCTTCCTGCATTTCATCTGTCTCCTCTTGCCGGATTGTGACTTTTGTTGCTTGCTTAGCGGCTTGTGAACGAGTTATGGCGTTCACCGTGTCGGAAAGACTGATGCTTGGGTGTTGGATGAATTCTACTGGGATTATTCTCTTTAGATCCGGATCGGAAGTTGATGCAAGGGCTACAAATGCGTCGGCTGGGGTGTTCTCTCCTCGTGGGATACGTGTTAGGATGAATTGTTTGAATTGCGCAGCCAATTCTTTGACAATCTTTAGGTAAACTTCCATTCGATCATCCTTTGCTGCATATTTGCCGCTGAATTGATTCGCAACTAGTTGGAAATCGCAAAATGCATGAAGTTGCTCGATCTTTAGGCCACTAGCAAGTTTCATCCCGGTAATCAAGGCTTCGTACTCTGCTTCATTGTTGGACGCGTGGAAACCAAGGCAGAACAACTGTTCCAGAAGTTTGCCAGTTGGAGACGTTAGTTGTATCCCTACTCCCGAACCGTTTTTGGAAGACAAGCCATCGACGTAGAGTTTCCAGGACTGGCTTTCTATTTCGTCGTCAATGCCTTCATCAGGTAGTTCGAAAAGATAGTCGGCCAAGACTTGTGATTTCGCGCATGTGCGTCCGCGATACTCAATGTAATATTCGCTCAGTTCGATTGCCCAGTTTGCTAGCCTTCCTGACTGACTTGGGTTGTGCAGAACAGATCTTATCGGGAAGGTACTCAGTGTTGGGGTCAATATTCGCCCACTTGAAGTTAACAGTTGAAGTACAAACGGATCGGGTGTCATGACCCACGGTGAAGAAGATTGGGTCGTGTACCCCGATCCATGACAAAGCAAACGGATCGGGTGTCACGACACACGGTGAAGAAGATTGGGTCGTGTACCCCGATCCATGACAAGGCAAACGGATCGGGTGTGACGACCCACGGTGAAGATGATTGGGTCGTGTACCCCTATCCATGACAAGGCAAACGGATCGGGTGTCACGACCCACGGTGAAGAAGATTGGATCGTGTACCCCGATCCATGACAAGGCAAACAGATCGGGTGTCACGACCCACAGTGAAGAAGACTGGGTCGTGTATCCTAATCCATGACAAGGCAAACGGATCGGGTGTCACGACCCACGGTGAAGAAGATTGGGTCGTGTACCCCGATCCATGACAAGGCAAATGGATCGGGTGTCATGACCTGTGAGGCAAACGGATCAAGGTCAAAGAAAAATGGGTCGGGCTCAAGGCAGGAGGATCGGGATTGTCGACTATCGCCACCTGAGCCATTTGGAAGGTGTCACCCAAGCCATTTGGAAGGCGTCACCCGAACCATTTGGAAGGTGTCACCCGAGCCATTTGGAAGGTGTCACCCGAGCTATTTGGAAGGTGTCACCCGAGCCATTTGGAAGGTGTCACCCGAGCTATTTGGATGGTGTCACCCGAGCTATTTGGAAGGCGTCACCCGAGCCATTTGGAAGGCGTCACCCGAACCGTTTGGAAGGTGTCACCCGAGTTGCTCAGTCACCGCCGTCAGAACCAAAGCTTAAAGACAGGGAGTTGGGCCGAGCTGAGCAAATGAACGTATGGGCCGAGGCAACGAGCCCACGACAATACTAAAAGCCCATGAGTTAAAGCTCATGCCGTGGCAGGTTTTTCTAAAAGAAAATCCCAAGGAATTAGGAAATCTTCCTTATCTCTTTAGAGATTGACCTAGCCGACTTAAACTTGTATATATACTCATGTATACCCTCTGAAAAGAGGATCCGAAATTTTACCTAGCAAAATTCTGTACTTTTGCTCTCATACGAAAGCTTTCTAAACAGCTTAATAAAACACCATCTTTGGATCTTCATATTCGTGGTTTTTGCTCAGAAATTTCATCTCTCTTAACAAACCTTCGACAAATTCAATTGGTGTGGATTTACACTCCCACAATTTGGCGCTAGAAGGAGGAGGCCTGAAATTATCTTACACAAAAAGGCCACCTGGAAACCGATCCACAGACGATGGCCAATGACGGAGATGAGAACGCGGCTGATACCAGAAATACCGGTGTGGAGGATCAGACGCACCAATCCAAGGATGCTGGGGAAACTTCAACAACACTGGCAGAGATGAAGGCCATGCTGGAGACACTGCTCAAGAAGGCGGAGGAACAAGACAAGCTGAATAGCACGATGACGGGCGAACTGAAAGCCTTGCCGACGGCGAGTCGAACTCGAGGTGTAGGATCAGGCCTCAACCCAGCGAGATGGATCGAAAGTCACCTTAACCCGACGGCCCTAGATTTCACAACCTTGCTTAACGCACCGAGAACCCATGGTAGATTACCACCACTCTACACAAGCTCAGCATGCCTAGCTTCCGGAACGCAAGGAGTCGGTACCACGGAGGAGGAGGCGGCCCCAATCATCAATCTAGAGGAGGAAAACCAAGTGGAGCATAACACAGGGAGTCGTGATGCCCCTGAACCCCTAGCGGTTGGCCAGACCCAAAGTAAAAGATGCGAGGCCATCCTGGAAGGAGATCAAGAGCTAACCGAGGAGAAGGAGAACATACTATGGGCCGAGCAAGCACGGGTCAACAAAGAGCGCAGAGCAGGAGTCCGAGCCCAGAAAGAAGAGATGGCTATCATGCGAGCAGATATGGACCGAGCCGCTGCCGATATAAAAGCCGTCCGATCCATGATGTACAAAGCAACTAGTAAGGTACCGGAGATAGATCGCGTATTGGAGGAAGCACAGAACACCCCGTTTACAACACAGATTACTGGCACAAGAATTCCCGACCCTGGAAAGATGAAAGTCCCGATCTATGAAAGGAAAACCGATTCGAAAGAGCATCTAACGGCTTTCGCTATAGCCATGGGATGCTTTAATTTCAAATAAAATAAAAGAGACGCCGGACAGTGCCTTCTCTTCGTGGAGCATCTCCAAGGACCGGCGCTCCAGTAGTTTTCCAGGCTCGAGCAGAACTCCATCAACAGCTACAACCAACTGTCTGCGGCATTCTTGAAGCATTATTCAATATTCATGGATCCCAGAACGTCTGACGCCGACCTGTGGACCCTAGCTCAAGGGCAGAACGAAATACTCCGGAGTTTCATTGGAAGATTAAAAGCTGTTATGTCCAAAGTGGAAGGCTTGAGCGACAAAGCAGCCCTACTCGCCCTGAAGCGAGCACTCTGGTTCAACTCTAATTTTCGTAAAGAAATCGCGCTGAACGCCCCCACGACGATACAGGATGCGATGCATCGAGCTGCAGATTTCATCACAGAAGAAGAAGAAATGAAGATCCTAACCGAGAAGTATGGGAAAACAAATACAACAAACCACTCTCTCCAAGTTTCAACCCCTCTAACGCTAAGAGGAATAACCAAAGTTCCGGCTATGTGCAACACGAGGGAGGCTTTCGAGGAGCTCATAACTATCAAATTAACGCCCCTGGATTCGGTCGAGGAAGAGGCCGAGACCGTGGAAGAAGTTCATGGAGCACATGGACCAAAAGCGACAGTTCCTATGACGAAATGACTTACTGCGAACACCACCGCATCTATGGGCATTCCACTGCAAACTGCCGAATCCTAGGCTTAAAGCTTGCTAAAAAATTAGCAGCCGGCGAGTTTGGAGGAAACATCAGCCTTAAGGATTTCGAGATGGATGTGAACGCACATAGACCCGACCCGACAAAAGAAGATCACACCAAGCTTGATAAAAGGGATGACGAAGGGCCGCCCTCCGGATCAAGAAGAAGGATAAGCATGATAATGGGAGGATCACACTATTGCTCGGATACTTATCATCAATCAAAGCATTCCAGCGAAGGGCAGACGTCAGCATCAACTGGTCTAAACCATCAAAGTTTCCAAAAAACGTGATATCATTCGAGGAAAGGAAGACGATCGAAATCGACAGACCCCACGATGACCCTCTCATGATCGAGTTAATTATCAACGACTGCGACGTAGCATGCGTATTGGTAGACACCGGGAGCACTGTGGACGTAATATTCCTCGATACTCTCAGAAGAATGAATGTGGACCTGTCCGAAGTGATATCTACCCCCAAACCATTGACTGGATTCTCTGGAGAAACCACCATGACTACTGAGACAATCAAACTACCTGTCCAAGCTCGCGAGGTGACAAAAATTGTCGAATTCTCCGTAGCTGATCACCCGGCGATCTACAACATCATCATGGGGACCCCCTGGTTGAATTCCATCCGCGTCGCCGTTTCAACCTACCATCTCTGCCTCAAGTTCCCTACACCAAACGGAGTGAAAATGATTCGAGGAAACCAAAAAGTGTCTCGTGTCTGCTTCCTCACCGCACACAAGCTCAGAAACCCGGTGACCGATCCACCGGCAAGTTCAAAGCTCAAGAAGATAAAGACCATTAGAGAACCGATGAAAGAGCTTTCCAAACTGTTATAGCAGTTACAGATTGCGGAGAATCGCGAAGAGGAAGTGGCTAAACCAACTTGCGACCCCGTCATATCAGTTTGCATCGACAATAAACATCCAGAGCGATGCGTAGAAATTGGAGCAATGTTAGATGAAAAGATCAGAGAAGAACTCATTGCATTCTTGAGGAAAAATATCAACACTTTCGCATGGGAAGCAGAAAACATGCCTGGCACGATATCAGCATAACAAGCCACGAACTGAACGTTGACCCAAAGTTAAAACCGGTAAATCAGAAAAGGAGAAAGCTTGGGCCAGACAGAGCTAAAGTAGTGAATGACTAGGTGGAAAGACTCCTGCGTGTCAGGTCGATAACTGAGGTAAAATATCCGGATTGGCTAGCTAACCCGGTGGTGGTCAAGAAGAAGAATGGAAATGGTGTGTATGCGTGGACTTCACTGATCTGAATAAAGTTTATCCAAAAGACAGCTTCCCCCTTCCGCATATCGATCGCCTAGTCGAAGCAACGGCAGGAAACGCACTATTGTCCTTCATGGATGCCTTCTCAGGTTACAACCAGATCTTGATGAACCCCGATGATCGCGAGAAGACTGCTTTCATTACGGATCCTGGAATATATTGCTACAAGGTGATGCCATTTGGTCTGAAAAATGCCGGAGCAACATACCAGCGACTGGTGAACAAAATGTTCGCCGATCAACTCGGAAAGAAAATGGAAGTTTATATAGACGATATGCTGGTGAAATCACTAAGAAAGCAGGATCACGTCACTCATCTCAAGGAATGCTTCTCGCAGCTGAACTTGCACAACATAAAATTAAACCCGACCAAGTGTAGATTCACGGTCACATCAGGAGAATTCCTCGGGTACCTTGTGACTCACCGTGGCATTGAGACAAACCCAAAGCAAATCAACGGGCTCATCCATATGACTTCACCAAAGACAAAAAAGGAAGTGCAAAGACTTACCGGGAGGGTAGCTGCACTTAACAGATTCATCTCACGATCCACCGATAAATGTTTGCCTTTCTACGATACGTTGCGAGGGAACAAGAAGTTCGAGTGAACGGAAAAATGTGAGGAAGCTTTTCAACGACTGAAGATTTACCTGGCTACCCCTCCAGTCCTCACAAAACCAAAAGCAGGGGAGCCACTTTTTCTATACACGGCAGTTTCCGCCACAGCAGTAAGTGGCGTGTTGATTCGAGACGAGCATGTGGAGAAGAAGACAATCTTTTACGTCAGCAAAACCCTTACAGATGTCGAGACAAGGTACTCTCAGATGGAAAAACTGGCGCTGACCATAGTCATGTCGGCGCCAAAGCTAAGGCCATACTTCCAGTCTCAATCAATTGTCGTCCTGCGTACCTTCCCGATCTGCACAGCCCAAGTCAGTCAGGAAGGCTAGCAAACTGGGCAATAGAACTCAGCGAATATGACAATGAATATCGCGGATGCACAAGCGCGAAATCCCAAGTCCTGGCTGATTTTCTTATCGAACTACCCGAAGAAGGCATCAACGACGAAGCACAAAGCCAGCCCTGGAAACTCCACGTTGATGGCTCGTCTTCAAAAAATGGTTCAGGAGTAGGGATACGACTAACCTCTCCAACTGACGAGCTGCTAGAACAGTCTTTCCGCCTTGGTTTCCACACATCCAACAATAAAGCGGAGTACGAAGCCTTGATTGCCGGGATGAAACTAGCTAGTGGTCTGAAGATCGAGCAACTTCACGCATTCTGCGACTCCCAACTAGTTGCAAATCAGTTCAGCGGCGAATATGCAGCAAAGGATGATCGAATGGAAGCTTACCTGAAGATCGTCAAGGAGTTGGCTGCACAGTTCAAACAATTCGTCCTAACGCGTATCCCACGAGGAGAACACACTCCAGCCGACGCACTCGCAGTCCTTGCATCAACTTCCAACCTGGATCTCAAAAGAATAATCCCGGTAGAATTCATCCAGCACCCAAGCATCAGTCGTTCCGACACAGTGAACGCCATAACTCGTTCACAAGCCGCTAAGTAAGTAACGAAAGTCACAGTCGGGCAAGAGGAGACGGATTAAATGCAGGAGGATTTGGCAAACCAACCATCCGCCGAGCTAGATACAGCCCCAATGGAAGAAGACATTCTCAAAAAATCACCAAACATCGGAAGCAGTGACGACCCTATCATCAAACCACAACCCGACATGGATGCGAACGAGATCGACAAGGAAGCAGAATATGGTTGTGACAAGGAATGGTTGGGCGCAATCAGAGAATACATATACGACGGCATCTTACCAACCGAAAAGTGGGCAGCTCGTAAGCTTCGAGCCTAGGCAGCTCGTTACGTTCTACTTGATGGAAATGTCTTCAAGTGGAGATTCTCAGGACCATTGCTAAACTGTGTGGAAGGAAAAGACGCAAGGAAGATTATGGAGGAAGTCCACAATGGTTCGTGTGGCAATCACTCTAGAGGAAGAGCACTAGCAATAAAAGTGAAATGTCACGGTTATTATTGGCCAACGATGATCAAAGATTGCAAGAAGTTTTCGACTAAATGCGAAAAATGCCAACGTCATGCGCCAATGATTCACCAACCATCGGAAGTACTTTCATCAATCTCATCACTGTATCCATTCATGCGATGGTCTATGGACATCATCGGGCCACTGCATCCCTCAAAACAGAAGCGTTTCCTGCTGGTTTTGACAGATTAGTTTTTAAAATGGGTCGAAGCCGACTCATATGCTAACATTAAATATGCACAGGTTGAGGCCTTTGTCTGGAAAAACATCATATGCCGACATTGAGTACCATATGAGATCGTGACGGATAATGGCTCATAGTTCATTTCAAACCATTTCGAAGCTTTCTGCGAGAAATGGAAAATCAGACTCAGCAAGTCTACTCCAAGATATCCACAAGGGAGCGGACAGGTCGAAGCAATCAACAAAACAATTCTGGACGGCCTGAAGAAGCGTCTTGACGAGAAAAAGGGACGTTGGGCTGAAGAACTGGAAGGAGTACTCTGGTCTCACCGCACCATGCCAAGACGAGCAACAGGGGAAACCCCATTCGCCCTCGTGTACGGAACGGAGTGTATCATCCCACCGAAAATACATTTCCCAGGAATTCGCCGCAGACTACTACCAGAACAAGA
>OVBL01000746.1:0-60105 GCA_900406555.1 Pseudoturritis turrita
TGATGAACTCGGCCTATCTCCTCATGGCGAGCTCGGGCTCATTGAACTCGTCACTTTTCAGCTAACGAGCTCGGCCATCTTTGCGATGAGCTCGGGCTCATTGAACTCGTCGCTTCGTAGATAATGAGCTCGGCTAGGTGGGTATGTCTCCACGATAATTGATGTAACTTTCTGTCCATTGATCCAAATGACTTGAGTTTTCTTTCGGATGAAAGCTTACTCAATTATCCATCTTTTATCCAAATTTCAGCTCGATCTATCGACTTAAAGGTATCTTTCCGAGCTCATCTCTTCAGCTCGGCAGACCCGAGCTCATCCCTGCAGCTCGGCATGTCTTCACGATAATTGAGGTAACTTTCTGTCCATTGATCCAAATGACTTGACATCTACTTAGGATGAAAGCTTACTCAATTAGCTATCTCCTGTACAAATTTCAGATCGATCTACCGACTTCAAGGTATCTTTCCGAGCTCATCTCTTGAGCTCGGCAAACCCGAGCTCATCCCTGCAGCTCGGCATGTCTTCACAATAATTGAGGTAACTTTCTGTCCATTGATCCAAATGACTTGAAATCTATTTAGGATGAAAGCTTACTCAATTATCTATCTCCAGTCCAAATTTCAGATCGATCTACCGACTTCAAGGTATCCTGCCGAGCTCATCTCTTCAGCTCGGCAGACCCGAGATCATCGCTGCAGCTCGGCATGTCCTCAGTAAATTAGGTATATCTCGCCAATCGCAACTCCAAACGATACGATTCCAACTCTATCAGAAAGCTAGCTCAAATATCTTGTTCTTCACTAATTTTCATTCGGTTCCGAGCTGATATGAATCTCCAGCTCGGTTTCTACCGAGCTCCTATATTGCCGAGCTCGTTTTTGGGAATAATGCCGAGCTCACTTCACCGTTTTTGCTGAGATCGCTCTCTGCTGTGGACCGAGTTCATGGTGAGCTTGCTATTTTCGAACATTGATCTGTCGGGTGAAAACCAACCCCAACAGTCGGGTCCACGTTTAGCTCGTGGCATGTCACGCTGATGCTGATACCGGGCATGTCTTCTGCTTCCCAAGCGAAGGTGTTCACGTGCTTCTGAAGGAAAGAAACCAGCTCTCCCCTTATTGGATATTTCAGTTCGGCCCCTATTTCAATGCAGCGCTCTGGGTGATTGCCATCGATGTTCACCGAGACGATGGGGTCGCAAGTTGGTTTGCTTTTCCTCTCACGATCCTCCGTGAGCTGTAATTGCTATAAGAGTTTCGCCAACTCCTTTTCGGGCTCTCTGTCAGTCTTCATCTTCTTTCGCTTAGTTGTGGTATCTGTGACGGGGTTCCTGAGTTTGTGCTCGGCTAGGAAATAAATGCGAGATTCCATTTGGTTTCCCCAAATTGTTTTGACTCCTCCGGGGTCGAGAATTTGATGCAGAGATGATAGGTCGATGGTACGGCTCGCATGGAGTTTATCCAGGGGGTGCCCATAATCACATTGTAGTTTGCGGGGTGATCTGCAACCCAAAATTCCACGATCTTGGTTACTTCTTCAGCTCGGACGGGGAGCTTTATTGTTCCGAGGATCATGGTTGTTTCTCCAGAGAATCCGGTTAAAGGTTTCGGCGCGGCTGTGATTCTGGACAGGTCTATGTTCATTCTTCTGAGAGTTTCCCAGAAGATCACGTTTACAGAGCTTCCCGTATCTATCAGAACTCGGGCGACGTCACAATCATCTACGATCAATTCTATCACGAGGGGGTCATTATGTGGCCGGTCGATGCCGGTGGTTTCCCTTTCTTCGAACAAGATAACATCGTTGGAAAGTTTGGAAGGTGCTGACCAGTTGACACTCGCATCGGCTCGCCGCTGGAAGGCTTTGATTGAAGACACCGTGTCCGAACAGTATTGTGATCCTCCCATTATCATATTTATTCTTCTTCGAGAACCTAAATGCGTCGCCTCGTCATCTCGCCTTCCTCACTTGGGGATATCATCATTTTGATTTGTTTGGTTTAGCTAATCTTTCTCATCTTCTCGTTCGAAGTCTTTCAGGCTGACAGCGTTACCGAGTTCTCCGGCTACTAGCTTCACCGCAAGCTTTATTCCCAGGGTTCGGCAGTTGGCAGTTGAGTGACCGTGCATGTGATGATACTCGCAGTAGGATTTTTCATCGTACGAACTCTGGCTTCGTGTCCACATGTTCCAAGGTGTTTTACCTCGGCCTGTTCCCACCTGGTAGCTGTGGGCTCCTTCGAAATTGGGTTTCTCGTGATGTACGTACCCGCTTCATTGATTACTCCTCTTGGGAGGAGGTGGGTTCGGAGTTTGGAAGGGATGGCTCGTCGTTCTGGCTGCTCCATATTTATGAGACAAGACCTTCATCTCTTCTTTGTTGACTATGAAGTCGGAGGCTCGGTGTAGCGCATCTTGGATTGATAGTGGTGTGTTCAGAGCAATCTCTTTTTGGAACTCCGACTCGTACCACAGCGATCTCTTCAATGCGAGCACGGCAGCCTTGTCACTTACGCCCTCAACCTTTGACATGACCGCTTTGAATCTTCCCATGAAGCTTCGTAATGTATCCAGTTCTTCATTTAAGACATTCAACCGTTATGTCCTTATCATGCTCACCATTCCCTCAACATATTTCTTAGATTATAAACAAGCTCTCCTTCGGCTTAGTGCATCAGCTACCAGATTTTCCTTTCCCGGGTGGAAAGCAATATCTAAGTCATAGTCCACAACCAGTTTCATCCATCTTCTTTGCCTCAGATTCAGTTCTGGCTGAGTGAAGATATACTTCAAACTCTTGTGATCCATGAAAAATTGAACGTTCCCACCATAAAGGTAAGATCGCCAAATCTTCAACGCAAAAACCACGGCTGCCATTTCCAAATCATGGGTCGGATAATTCCCTTCATGTTTCCTTAACTGTCTCGATGCATAAGCAATCACTTTACCATGCTGCATCAGAATGCATTCGAGTCCCTTTCTCGATGCATCAGTATAAACCACATATAGTTCATTCGGTTCCGGTAAAGCCAACATTGGAGTACTCGTAAGCATTTCCTTTAGCTTAGAGAAACTCTCTCCACAGTCCGCTATCCACACGAACTGCATATCTTTCCCAATATTCGGGTCATAGGCTGCGCCATGCTCGCAAAACCCTTAACAAATCGACAATAATACCCATCTAATCCCAGAAAGCTCTTTATCTCGGTTACATTCTCAGGTTTAGGCTGATCCGCGATTGCTTTAATCTTTTCTGGGTCAACAGACACTCCCTTATCCGAGGCCACATGACCCAAGAATCCAATTTCCCTTTGCCAAAAACTACACTTGCTGAGTTTCGCAAACAATTTATGTTGCCTCAGTTTACCAATGACTGTCCTCAAATGAAACTTTTGCTGATCTGGGTTCTTCGAGTAAACCAGAATATCATCTATGAAGATAATCACAAACTCATCCAAGTAGTCTCCAAATACGCCATTCATGAGCTTCATGAAAGCAGCAGGCGCATTAGTCAGCCCGAAGGGCATGACAACGAAAATGCCCATACCTTGTCCGAAAAGCCATTTTCCGAACATCCGACACCTCTATCAGAATTTGATGATAGCTCGAAGCTAAATCAATCTTAGAGAACCAAGTAGCACCTCTGAGTTGGTCAAACATCTCATCTATCCTTGGGAGAGGGTACTTGTTCTTCACGGTCACTCTGTTTAACCCACGATAGTCGATGCAAAGTCTGAAACTCCCATCTTTCTTCTTTACAAAAAATATCGGTGCACCCCACGGTGAACTGCTTGGCTCACAAATCCCTTATCCATCAACTAAGTTAACTACTTCTTTAACTCGGCCATCTCTGCCGGTACCCTCCGATAAGGTGCCTTAGAAATCGGAGTTGTACCAGGCTCAAATTCAATCATGAATGGATCTGAACAAGCTGGAGGCAACTCTGCTAACGTCTGAAACACATCCTAAAACTCATGCACTACCAGAATGTCCTTTAGCTCTTCATTTGGCCCAACTTTTACATTTGTGATCGTAGCCAAATAAGCTTCACATCCTTTCTCAATCAACCGTTCTGCTTGAATTGTCGAGACAATCAAACTCCCTGAAGTCAGCCTGTCCCTTTGATACTCCAGAACCTTTCCATCACCTCTCTTAAATCACACCCTTCCTCGGTGACAGTCTAAGTGAGCCTTAAACATTACAAGCCAGTCCATTCCCAAGATTACATTGTAGGACTTAACTTGGAAGATTACCAAATCCGTTGGCATATCAACTTCTCCGATCCAGACTGAGATGTTCCGGACCATCCCTAGCTAGTGTGAACATTACTTGTCAACCAGCCATTTTCACTAGACCAAACTGCTCCCTAGGTTCCTTACGGAACCCACCTTTTCCAATAATGTCCGAACTCACAAAGCAATGACTTGCTCCGGTGTCAAACAGAACATGGGTTGCCACACCATCCATATTCAAGGTCCCTACATATTCGTCCTAGAATGCTAAGAGCCTAGCAGAAATATGCAACAAGGAATTAATGAATTTAAAGATAAGTGATAGGACTTACCAGTGATCGGACGAGAAGAGCTAGAATCCGCAGTCTCCTCTATGGTCACATTATACAATCGAGGCATTATGGATTGCCTCTTACCTGGCCATGACAGTCCGTCATTTCCCCGGTCAGCTGACCAGTTATTTGCTGCACAATTCCCAGCTTCGGACAGTCCCTCTTGAAATGTCCCGGTTCATTGCAGTTGTAGCACACCCTATGTAACACCCCCGATCATCGATTGATCGAAAATGTCACATATGCGTACTTAGACATTCGATCCGAGGTTTCCAGAACTTATCCAGAGACCCTAGACCAAACGACCAAGCACACATATCCTACCGAACAAAACTCAAGGCTTTTCAACCTGAGTTATGTCAAGTAGTTAGTTCGTCCGGACTAGGACTAGCATCACATGAAACCCAAGTTTAACGAACACATTTTTATACATCATAATACTTAGGTTCTCAAACGTGATACAAGAACATATGTATACATGCCGGCAGTGAGTCTAGTACTCAAAACATTATCATACATATTAAACATTAGTTCTTTACAAAAGGCAACATAAACTACCGCTGGTTTCCTAGCGTTCCTTGTGTACACCCGTATGGTTTACCCGCTAATGGTGACCTGCAAAACAAGTAGAGTCATAAGCAACTAATTTGCTTAGTGAGTCAGGGCTCCCCTAACATTCATATAATATCCCAACCAAATCCAAAATAACAATCACACGAAATCATGCACAACATAAGCAGCGGAAATAGAATTATGCATATTTTAATTCATGAGTTTTAATCTTTAAGTTTTCATTAAGGCCTTTCATGATTGACTACTTCCCAACCCTTGACACCACTAGGCATCACCCGACCCGTAGCCACTAAGGCTAGACAAGCCGATGATCCTTCACCCGTTCCAATGGCCTAATTATTAAGGTATCACACCAGAAATTCTGCATCATCATGCAGTACACGGCCATAGGCTGCAATCCCGTCTCTCCGTGTCTTCGTGTACTTAAACTAGTACTCATTATGACTAGTTAAGCCACGGTATTTAGGGAAGAGTCTTACCACATTTTCATAAGGTTATAAAGTTTACCGAACACTTAAGTTGCTAATAAACTAATACCAATTTTCAGTCTTATAAGTTTATAAAGTTTACCGAACACTTAAGTTGCTAGTAAACTTATAAACGCATAATATAATTTTAATCCTATACGTATGGCACAAGTTAGAGCTTTTAAGCATCTAACAAGAGTAATAATTTAAAATTCAATGAACCTCACATGCTTAATAATCAAACGTATGACATTAAACAAACAACGTGTGATCAACTCATCAACACACGACAAGCATCACCAAGACTCACATTTGGTTTGATGGAAGGTCACGGTTTAACTTGGAAATATCTATCCACGTTTCTGATTAAACTTGAAATTAGGATCTGTTGGAACATATCACACTAGTTACCATAGGAAAATACACAATTCTAAGGTGAACTAGCTATCCAAGAGATCACGCGTCTTACCTAGACCGAATAGGATCACTTTGGAATTTTATACTTATTTCTTCATGATCCAGCCGAAATTTCCACCTAAGTTTCGTGGTGGTTCCAAGCTTTGGATTAAGAAACTAAGGTCAGATTCATGCTCAGAACACGAAAACATGTCGGACTGGAAAGTTTGGGTTCAATAGGCTTACCCTAAATTTTTCCCCGAGCAGTTCGGTAACGGTTCACGACGGACTGGATGGTCGGACTGTCTGGGCTGTAGTTCGGGGTATCCCCAACCACCAAATCAAGAAAATAAGGTTGGATTCAAGATCAAAAGGCAAAATCGAGTTGGGTGGGTGAGTTTGGGTCGAACAGCTTACCCACAAAACTTTCCCGACGGACCACGGTTCACGGCTCACGGTCACGGTTCACGGACAGATTTGGGCAGAGCTTTGCTAAGGTCATTTTTATAGGAAAATTTTCGTCCAGCTACTTGTGATGACTCATAGCCCACGGCGCGACACCTCGTGCTTACCGATTTGTCGTGCTTACTGATTTGTCGTGCTTACTTATTATGCAAGACCAGGCGTGTGGATGACACACAACCACACACAGCTGACACACGCCCACACACAGCTGACACACTCTCAAGCAAGCACACAGGTAGGTGAGTCACCCAACAGCTTACCCATGGTTATCGGCAAAACTGCCCGATTCGGTCCGTTTCGACCATCAAGCTAATCTCTTGATCCAAACTGATTTTTCTTCATCCAATATATATTTCTAAGTCCTTTTTACCCTTCCCATAATCCTCTAAATGGGTTGGAAGAATTCTGGTCCTATCCCGATCAGATCGTATAAAGCTTACCGAGTTTTTGCCTCACGTACCACGTGACCCAAATTCCATTCTCTTCGTACCAACTTGATAATCTCTCTATCCAAATTTACTTCCTTATCTTTATTTTCCTTTTACTTAACGTGTCTAACCTGATTTGGCTCTCTGGTCCCAATCTCGACCCTTTTAACCCACGATATGCCCCGTATCGTCGATATGAACAACTAACTCGAACCACAATTAAATTCCTCTGATCCAACTGAGATTTTCTTTGACCAAATGTCCTTTTAAGGTCTCTTATAACTTTCCAAATTCCACTTGGCTTGATTTGGAACTTTGGATCCAACCTATCTTGGCCTAGCCGTATCAACCGTCCTCACGAATGAAAATTGAAATTCACTCGCCCCAACTTTCTTTTGTTTCGACCTAAAGATTTATCTTGACCTTTTCTTAATAATTCCAAGTGAATTTCTCTTGGTCAAATCCAGCCCTTATCAGGGTCATTACACCCTAGCTACACCATATTTACCTGAGTTTTTTGCCCTTAGATCCTCTTCTAGGCAGTCATTGACTTTGTGTGTCAAGCTACCACAGTGATGACAAGCACCAGATGCAACTCTACACTCGCCCACATACATCTTTCCGCAAGTCGAACACACACGTCCAGCACTTAGCCTTTTATTGGATCATGGGTAATGCTATACTAGGTTGATTAATGATTGGATAAGGATGTTAAGGACTAGATTCATATAGTATCCTTCATTTGGAATGTGTTTCATGTTAGATTTGACTTGACCTTTCAATATCTATAACTTTGATATTTTGTGCCCGGAAGGTGTTCGACAAAAATGTCTAGACCAAATTCCAATTGAGATTTTCACATCTTAACCAATGGAAATTGATTATTAAGATGATTAGTGGATAAATGAACTTGTAATTCATGCTTGTTGATTCTATAATTAGCAAATAGAAGTTTAATTAGATAATTAATAAAGTGAGTAGTACCATGGAAATGGATTAAACTTGTTTAAATGTTTCATGTCCTAGGATTGAACTTGATTGCTTGTCTCATCCCTAGTCAATTATCTTTGCCCATGATCCATGTTTTCTCTTTTGTTGGACTATGAGTTATGGTAGATTAAGATGATTGGTGTTTGATATTCTTGATGTTTGAGTTTAGATCTTCATTCTCTCATCACTTAAGGTGCTCTTAATACTAGACTTGTAGTAGCTAACCATAGTTTAGATCTTAGGTTTTCTCACACCTAGTAAGTGTTCGATGAAATACTTGAACCAACCTTGTTGTGAGCTTGGGTCACATAGCTACTTGATCATGGTTCTATGAATTCTTGTGACAAAAATGGGAGTATATTAATGCTTGTCTAATCATTGCAATTGAATGCCTAACTGCGGATCTTGAATGTGATTAGAGAAATGGGGTTTTACCATTGGTGTGGAATAATTTAAAGAATGAATATTCCATTGTCTTGAGATTATGTGAATTATTTGATTTTAGCATCTAGATGTCACTAACTAGTCTATCCTTATCAATTGCCTAATCCATGCTTCATCATCTTCTTAAAATCATATTTGCTAGCTTTAGTTTACTTGCATGTCTTTCTTATAAGTTTCTAACCCAAAACAACAAAAACCCAAAAAATTAATTGCTATAGCTTAGTTTGTTTCTCGTATTTTTAGTGTTGCAATCTTTAGTCTCTTGGGATCGGCCCTTAAGTACTACCTCGGTGTACCATGTACTTGTGGTTTTATTTGAGGCTTTACAAATTTTAAAGCTTCGATCGCCTATTTGATCTTCGCTCTATAGCGAAGGTAAAATAGAGCGCATCAAAAACCAACTTCCAATATCGATGCCTTCTCCACCAGTTCAGCAACTGTGGCATAGTTACGAATACAATAACCATTCTTCAGCTCTAGTCTCAACTCACGCATGAATCGGCGGACTTGTACCAATTCATCCTCAAGTTCATGACCAGCATACTTCTTCAACTAGTAGAACTCGGCCTCATATTCCCTTACAGTCTTGGTCTCTTGTTGCAGATCCAAGAAAGATCACTCAAGCCTGTCATATGTTTATGGTAGAAAATACTTAGTCTTGAACATAGCACTGAATGTTTCTCAAGAATAGTGCGGGTTATCCTACCATCCTTCAACACATTTCCACCAGATATGCGTATCCCTTTCCAAGTAGTGGACCACAATATCCTTCTTGTAACCATCCGGGCAACGAATGGATTCAAAGTTTATCTCCAGCCTTGTCTTCCACTCATCTGTCTCATTGGGTTAGGTCCTCCCGAGAAGTACTTTGTTCCCAATTTTAGCATGTGATCCATCACCTTAAAGTAAGATGGAATCCTAACCACGGAATTCACTCCTTCAACAGCAAGTTCCTCCACTTCTCGTGGTGGCACAACTTGCGGTGGCACTGCCGGAGCAGGTGCAACACTTGGCAACCTTTCCAACACTTGAGCCAACAGCCCCAATACTGCCTCTAATCCAACTGGAGCCGTATCAACATTTGTAGCAATCCCAGCATTTGCTGCATTCACAGCAGCTGCTCCATCCACTTCATTCTCAACATTCACTTGCTCAGCCACATTTCTAGCGGTAACATTCATTGAGTTCTCACCAGTTTCACCAGTCTGTCTCCTTTCAGTTCGAGTACTTTTTGCCATTTGCATAATTCGTTCATAATTTAGTTATGACACTAACGTAGATCACATATTAAAACTCAACAGAAATCTTACCGCGAGACCTTGGCATTGGAAGGATGGATCAACCCACAAAAATCTAGAACCGTAAATGCTCTGATGCCAACTTGTGAAAACCTAACCCTAGTTTTCTACCCACGGTTAAGCCTTAGTACGAACCATGTACTTAGCTAAATTTTCAGTATGTTTTACTTACCCATTTTCTCATTTTTAAACGGTTAGACAAGTCAATTTCTGCATAAAAGTTAACTTAGATTGAATCAAGAGGTTTCATATACAATGATTATTGTTGGGGTCAGGTTTTACTCCATCGAGATCTATTGTTAAAAACGGCTAAGTAATGATTTTGGGCCTAGCCAAATGCGGTGAGCCTAGCTAAACCCAGCAAAAGCTTTAATGGGCCTAACCAACTTCCTCAGAGAAGCGACGAGCCCAATACATTGGCGGGCCAAAGCAACGAGCCCAATGCCTTGGTGGGCCGAGGAGACGAGCCTCAAAATCTTGGTGGGCCGAGGCGATAAACCAAAGCAAGAAGCCCATAACTTTCCACCGGCATAGAAGAATCCGAGAAGAAAGGAAGTTCGTGGAAGAATAGGAAAACTTTCTTATCACGTTAGGGTTTATAAAAAGCCGACTTATTCTTGTATAAATAGACCTGTACCCCTTTGAAAAAGGGATCAACAATTTTACCTAACAAAAACACTTGTCTTTTCTTCAGAGTAATTCTTGTATTGAAAGGCTTTCAAAACAGCTTAATAAAACCATCTTTAGATCTCTGTTCTTGTGTTTCTGTTCATAGAAGTTTCGAATCCCTAATTTTTCCTAACCAAGTTTAGTTGTGTGAGTTTCAACTCCCACAATTTGGCACCGTCTGTGGGGAGATTGAAATTTTCTGGCTCTTAAGAACCATCGAACACGAGATCTGAAGAGATGACCAACGATGGAGATAGGAGCGGCGGAGATGCAAGCAACACCAACGCTGATCTTCCCAGAGCAAGGACAAATATTGGAGATCTACCGCCAATGAACACGGAGGCTGTCTCCGCGTCCCTAACCGAAGTGAAGGACATGTTGGCTACCCTGCTCAAGACGGCGGAGGAGCAAGACAAGACGAACAGATCAACAATAGAGAGGCTGGAGGCACTGACGACGGAGAGCCGAGCCCGAAACTTACGCACCGGAAGCCTAGGCTCGATGGTGAATCCGATTGGGAGAGCCGCAAGGAGACTCAACCTCAACCCGATGGCTTTTGATTTTTCAACACCTCGTGATGCACCAAGAACCCTAGGAGGATTGCCGCCACTATATCAACCTGGCGAGCAGCCTATCACGGTGACTAGACCAAACAGGACAAACCCTGTTCAACCAACTTTAGGGGCTACAAACCGACGAAATCAGCAAATAGACGATGGAACGATCCCAGCAAACGCCTCGACGAAGAGGATTACGAAGAGGGAGAACACAACACGGAGCATCCAACCGACGGAGAGCTCGCCTCGGCAACAGCAAGATCCTGTACCGGTGGATACAACGTCGACCAAAAGTGAGCCAGGAACCTATCTGAAGAAGAGGAAAATCTCCTTTGGGTCCAACAGGCACAATACTGATGAACTGAGATTGACAAACCGAGATTGACGAGCCGAGCCTAGAGAGAAGAGCTAGACAAGATCCGAGCCTCCCTGGATCATGCTACTGCTGAGGTCAGAGCCGTCCCATCCCAAGTGTACAAGGCAACAAGTAAAGTCCCGAAGATTGACCGCGTACTAGAAGAAACGCATAACACACTGTTTACAGCTTGGATTACCAAGGCGAGGGTTTCCAACCCTTGAAAGATCAAAGTTCCGGTTTACGAAGGAACCACCGACCCCAAGGAGCATATAACAGCGTCCATCATAGCAATGGGCCGAGCCAATTTTAGGGAGAGGAAAAAGGATGCTGCTTTTTGCCTTCTGTTCATGGAGGATCTAAAAGGCGCAACCGTCCAATGGTTTTCCAGAGTTGAGCGGAACTCCATTGAAAATTTTCAGCAGCTGTCTACCACTTTCCTGAAGCATTACTCCATATTTATGGATCGAGGAACTTCTGATGCCGACCTCTGGACATTAACTCAGGGGCCTACGGAGACACTACAAAGTTTTATGGGAAGATTCAAGGCGGTGATGTCAAAGTTCGAAGGCGTAAGCGACAAGGCTGCCTTGCTCGCATTAAAGAAGTCGCTGTGGTATGAATCGGAGTTTCGAAAAGAAATTGGTTTGAATGCTCCATCCAAGCTCCGAACCCGCCGCCTCTAAGACGCGCTACACCGAGCCTCAGATTTCATAGTCAACAAAGAAGAAATGAAGGTGTTATTTCATAAATATAGGATGGCAAAAATGACGAGCCGCTCCTTCCAAGCTCCGAACCCGCTGCCTCACAGAAAGAATAATCAAGGAACCGGATATGTACACCATGAGAAATCCAGCTTCGGAGGAGCCCATAACTATCAAGTGGGAACAAGTAGAGGCAAAGCCTCGTGGAATACATAGACACGAAATCTGAGCTTTTATGACGAAAAGGCTTACTGCGAATATCATCACATGCATGGACACTCAACTGCGAACTGCCGAACCCTGGAAATAAAGCTTGCGGAAAAACTAGTGGCTGGAGAGCTCGGCAATGCTGTCAACCTTAAGGATTTTGAATGAGAAGACGAGAAAGATCAACCTAACCAGATGAACCAGAATGGTGACCCCCAAGCGAGAGAGGCGAGATGACGAAGCGACACAGTCAGGTTCTCGGAGGAGGATAAACATGATAATGGGAGGATCACAATACTGTTCGGACAAGGTGTCTTCAATCAAAGAATTCCAGTGGAGAGCCGATGCTAGCGTTAACTAGTTAGAGCCTTCCAAACTTCCCAATGACGTAATCTCGTTCGAAGAAAGGGAAACCACCGGCATTGACCGACCGTATAATGATCCCATCGTGATAGAATTGATTGTGAATGATTGGGACGTCACCCAAGTTTTGATAGACACATGAAGCTCCATAGACGTAATCTTCCGGAAAACTCCCAGAAGGATAAACATCGACCTATCCAAAGTCATAACCACTCCAAAGCCATTGTTCGAATTTTCAGGAGAAACGATGATGACCTTCGAGACAATCAGGCTGCCTGTCTGCGCTGTAGAAGTGACCAAGATAATCGAGTTTTCGGTCGCAGATCATCCGACTATCTATAACATAATTATGGGCACCCCCTAGATAAACTCCATGTGGGACGTCAACTTACCACCTTTGCATCAAATTTCCAACCCCCGGTGACTCAAGATAATTTGGGGAAACCAAAAGGAGCCCCGCATTTGTTTCCTAGCTGAACACCAACTCAGAAATCCCATCACAGAGCTGAGGGCAGAAACCAAGCGAAAGAAGATGAAAGCCCGAGAAGGAGCTGGGAAAACTCTTATAGCAAGGAGGATCGTGAGAAGAAGAGCGAACCCACTTGCGACCAAGTTATTTTAGTGAACATTGAATACAATCACCCAGAGCATTGCGTTGAAGTAGGGGCCAAGCTGAACGACCCGATAAAGGGAGAGCTGATTTCTTTCCTCAAAAAGAACGTGAATACTTTTCCTTGGGCGGCGGAAGATATGCCCGGCACCAGCATCGACGTGACGTGCCATAAGCTAAACATCGATCCAATCTTTAAACCAATCAAACAGAAAAAGAAAACTTGGACCAGAAAGAGCCAAAGCAGTGAATGACGAGGTGGAAAGGCTACTGCGCGTCGGATCAATAGTCGAAGTGAAATATCAGGACTGGCTCGCTAATCCTATGGTGGTAAAGAAGAAGAACGGAAAATGGCGCGCGTGTCTAGATTTCACCAACCTGGACAAGGCAGTCCGAAGGATAACTTCCCGCTTCCACATATCGATCGATTGGTAGAAGCTATGGGGGGAAACAAACTCCTCTCATTTATGGATGATTTTTCCATATACAACCAGATCCCGATGAACCCCGACGATCGAGAAAAGAATGCGTTCATCACAGATTGCAGAATATACTGCTACAAAATGATGCCATTCGGCCTAAAAAACGACAGAGCAACTTACCAGCATTTAGTAAATAAAATGTTCGCCGACCAACTCGGGAAGACGATGGACGTTTATATAGACGACATGATGGTTAAATCTTTGCATGAGAAGGATCATGTAGCTCATTTAGAGGAATGTTTCGACCAACTGAACCTGTATAACATGAAGCTCAACCCGACCAAGTGCAAATTTACGGTGACATCCGGAAAGTTCCTCAGATCTTTGGTCACTCACCACGGTATTGAAGCCAACCCAAAGCAGATCAACGCGCTCATAATAATGGCATCACCAAAAACAAAACACAAAGTACAAAGGTTGACAGGATGGGTCGCCGCACTAAATCAGTTTATCTCTTGATCAACTGATAAGTGCTTGCCTTTCTACGATACTTTCCAGGGTAACAAGAAGTTCGAATGGACTGAGAAGTGTGAAGAGGCTTTCATACAGCTGAAAAGATACCTCACCAGCCCCCCGGTACTTGCAAAACCCATCGAAGGCGAACCCCTGTTCCTATACACGGCAGTTTCTGTGACTGCTGTAAGTGGAGTACTCATTCGAGAAGAGCAAAAAGAGCAAAACCCCATCTTCTACGTCAGTAAACCCTCACCGACGCTGAGACCAGATACCCGCAAATGGAAAAGTTGGCGCTAGCGGTAGTAATGTCCGCTCAAAAATTGAGGCCGTATTTCCAGTCACACTCCATAGCGGTTCTCACCACTTGCCCGTTACAGTCCATCCTGCATAGTCCAGGCCAGTCCGGGAGATTGGCAAAGTGGGATATAGAGCTGAGCTAATATGACATCGAGTATCGGACTAGGACATGTACAAAATCCCAATTGCTGGCTGATTTCTTGATCAAACTTCCAGAAGAAGGCGTACATTCCATGGAGTGTAACCTGGATCTACCTAGTGTTGGGGTCGGTTTTTACCCTTTCGAGATCAACGGTTAAAGATTGGATTAAGTATAAAAATCGGCCCCTAAGTCATGATAAGGGCCTCGACACCCTAAGTCATGATATGGGCCTCGACACCCTAAGTCTCAATACGGGCCTTGGCCCCTAAGTCTCAATACGGGCCTCGGCATCCTAAGTCACGATATGAGCTTCGGCTCCTAAGTCTCTATACAGGCCTCGATCCCTAAGTCTCCATACAGGCCTTGGCCCCTAAGTCTCCATACAGGCCTCGGCCCCTAAATCTCCATACAGGCCTCGACACCTAAGTCTCCATACAGGCCTCGGTCCCTAAGTATCCATAAAGGCCTCAACCCCTAAGTTTCCATACAATGCTCAGCCCCTAAGTCTCCATACAGGCCTGGGCCCCTAAGTCTCCATACAGGCCTCGGTCCCTAAGTCACCATACTGGCCTCGACCCTTAAGTCATGATAAACAGATCTGTGCCCATAACAAGAAGAAGGCCGAAGCATCGTCGATACATACCAAGGAGTATCAAGCCCATAACGAAGTCTTCATGGACCAAGCTCATCGAAAAGGAGGCTGAGGTGAAGTCAAACCTGGATAAGAAGCCCACGAAGATATAACCGACTTAGGCGACTCCGAGAAGAAAGGAAATTCCCAAAGAATAAAGAAGTTTTCCTTTATCGCTTAGGAATGGGCCTAAGCCGACTGAGACTTCTATAAATATTCATGTACATTCCTTTAGAAAGGGATCCGCAATTTGACATAACAAAAACTCTATACTTTTGCTCTCATACGAAAAGCTTTCAAAACAGCAATAAAAACTATCTCTTGATCTTTGTTTTGTGGTTTCAACCTAGAAATTCCAGTTCCCTCTAAAAGTCTTCACAAATTCAATTGTGCTAGTTTGGACTCCCACAATTTGGCGCCGTCTGAGGGGAGTTTGAAATTTTCTTACACTATAAACCACCGCAAAACCAATTTGAGGAACGATGACCAACGATGGAGAGAGGCAAGCTGACGAACCGCAGGATACCAGAACCGATGGATCCAAAGTGAGAGATGCACCAGTACTTACAGCTTTGGAGACGAGCCCGGAGGTCCTAACTCAGATAAAGACGATGCTAGAGATAGTACTTAAAAAGACAGAGGAGCAGGATAAGCTGAACACGAAGGTAACCGACAAGCTGGAAGTCCTTGCGACGGCGAGCCGAGCCCGAGGTTGGGGCTCAGGAGCTGACCTAACAAGGCGCCCCCTTCGACATCTCAATCCAACGGCCCTTGATTTCTCAATGCCTCTTGATGCGCCGAGAACCCGAGGTGGATTACCTCCGCCGAACCAACCAACCACAACCATCAAACTGAATGCGGGAGCGCAAGAAACAAACACGTTGACTGTGGATGGAACGAATCTGGTGATCAACCTAGAGGAAAACCCGGAAGGTGAACACGATGTGGAAAACCGCTGCGAAGCCGAACTCGCAGGTGCAAGCCAAACTCGAGTCGAACAAAGCGGTACCAATCTCGGCCATGATCAAGACTTTACCGAGGAAGAGGAGAACATCCTCTGGGTCCAACGAGTCTAGATCAAAGAAGAGCGAAAAGCAGTAATCCGAGCTCAGAAGGAGGAGATGGCTGAAATTCGAGCCGGTATGGAGCGAGCTACCGCTGAGATAAGATCTGTTCGATCTCGGATGCATAGGGCTTCCAGAAAGGCTCCCGAACTCGACCGAGTGCTTGACAGCCTTCGCGATAGCAATGGGACGAGCAAAGTTCAAAGAAGGCAAAAAAACGCTGGTCAATGTCTTTTATTCGTTGAGCACCTTAAAGGACCAGCTCTCCAATGGTTCTCGGAAAAAATTCGATCGACAATTTTAATCAGCTATCATCAGCATTCCTCAAGCATTATGCTATATTCATGGAACGCCGAACGTCTGATGCGGATCTATGGACCATGGAGGCAAGGACAAAACGAGACGTTAGGGACTCTCATTGAGCGGTTCAAGTGGGTGCTATCGAAAGTAGAAGGGATAAGTGATGAGACTGCATTGCAAGCATTGAAGAAAGTCCTGTGGTTAGACTCAAACATCCAAAAGGAGATTGCGCTAAATGCTCCAACCACCATTCAATATGCATTGCATCGAGCATCGGACTTCGCATCAAATAAAGATGAAGTGAAGATCCTAGCCCAGAAGCATGGAAAGGCGAAGTCTACGAGCTATCCTCCCTTTACTCCGAACCCACCAAACAACAAAAATGGCAACCAAGGCCCTGGATACGTCCAGCACGAAGGAGGTTTCAAAGGAGCTCATAGTTACCAAGTTGACTCGTCAGGAAACGGGTAAGGACGAGGCCAAGGCCGAGGAAGAGGAACATGGAATAGCACGTGGACCAGGGGCCAAGGGACTTTCGATGAATTGGCTTATTGCAAACACCACCATATCTTCGGACATTCGACTGCAAATTGCCGTATTCTAGGCTTAAAACTCGCTGCAAAGTTGGTAGCTGGGAAACTCAAAGCTGATATTAACCTCAAAGTTGGACACCAACGCGAACCGCCCCGAGCAGGTGAATGAAGATCTTCCTAAGCAAGGGAGGCAAAATGATGAAGCCCCGCAATCTGGACCCAGAAGACGGATCAACATGATAATGGGAGGATCTCACTATTGTTCAGACACCGTCTCGTCGATTAAAGCTTTTCAGCGTCTAGCCGATGTTAGTGTTAACTGGTCCGCGCCCTCCAAGTTTCCAAACTACGTAATCTCATTCGAAGAAAGAGAAACCACCAAAATCGATAAACCACATGATGATCCTCTCGTAATTGAATTGATCATCAATGATTATGACGTAGCCCGGGTATTGGTTGATACGGGCAGCACGGTGGATATAATCTTCAAAGAGACTCTCAAAAGAATGGACATCAATCTGTCCGACATAGTAGCTACCCCAAAACTGTTGACTGGATTCTCCGGAGAAACGACAATGACAATCAGAACAATTAAACTTCTTGTACAAGCTGGCGGGGTCATCAAGATCATCGAGTTTTCTGTAGCTGATCACCCGACAATCTATAACATCATCGTCGGAACACCTTGGTTAAATTCAATGCGCGTTGTAGCCTCGACCTACAATCTCTGCATAAAGTTCCGAACACCGAGCAGAGTAAAAGCAATCTTGGGGAGTCAGAAGGAGTCCCACGTGTGTTTCCTAGCTACACACAAACTCATGAACCCTGACACCGATCCGGTAGCCAAGTCAGAGCGCAAAAAGATGAAAATGGACAGAGAGCCAGTGAGAGAACTCTCCAAACTCTTATAGCAATTACAGGTTGTGGTGGATTTCGAAGAAGAAGCGGCCGAACTGACCTGCGACCACGTAATATCAGTGTATTGACGATGAATACCTAGAACGATGCGTAGAGATTGGAGTCGGCCTCAACGAAAAAATCAAGGAAGAGCTCGTTTCATTCTTAAAAGAAAACATAAACACTTTCGCGTGGGCAACAGAGGATATGCCTGGAATCGATATCAGCGTAACCAGTCATGAGCTAAATATCGACCCAACCTTCAAACCAGTAAAACAAAAGAGGCAAAAACTCGGACCAGAGAGAGGAAAAGTAGTCAACGATGAGGTGAAAAGGCTCCTGCGGGTTGGATCAATCACAGAAGTAAAGTATCCAGATTGGCTGGCTAATCCAGTAGTCGTAAAAAAAAAAAGAACGGGACGTGGCGAGTATGTGTGGATTTCACCGATCTCAACAAAGCATGCCCAAAATACAGCTTCCCACTTCCACACATAGACCGACTAGTCGAGGCGACAGCAGGAAACGAACTCTTGTCATTCATGGACGCTTTCTCCGGATACAATCAGATCCTGATGAATCCTGACGATCGTCAAAAGATAGCCTTCATTACGGATCGCAGAATATATTGCTACAAGGTGATGCCTTTCGGCCTCAAGAATGCTAGAGCCACATATCAACGTTTAGTGAACAAGATGTTTGCTAATTAACTCGGAAAGACGATGAAAGTTTACATAGATGACATGCTGGTAAAATCGCTAGAAGAAAAGGATCACGTAACACATTTGGAGGAGTGTTTCAAACAGCTCAACTCACACAACATGAAGCTGAACCCGACAAAGTGTAGATTCGCAGTCACGTCCAGAGAGTTTCTTGGTTACTTAGTTACTCATC
The DNA here is from genome assembly GCA_900406555.1 of Pseudoturritis turrita. Taxonomy (NCBI): domain Eukaryota; kingdom Viridiplantae; phylum Streptophyta; class Magnoliopsida; order Brassicales; family Brassicaceae; genus Pseudoturritis; species Pseudoturritis turrita. The sequence continues at coordinate 18,783 of OVBL01000746.1, forward strand.
GAGGTATCGAAGCAAACCCTAAGCAGATTGATGCGCTTATCCAGATGGCTTCGACAAAGACAAAACGTGAAGTACAAAGACTGAATGGGAGGGTAGCTGCGCTCAACAGATTTATTTCGCGATCTACCGACAAATGTTTACCCTTCTACGACACTCTACGAGGAAATAAGAAGTTTGAATGGATGGATAAATTCGAAGAAGCCTTCCTGTAGTTGAAGAAATACCTTGCTAATCCGCCGGTGCTTGCAAAGCCAGTCGAAGGAGAGCCACTATTCTTGTACACCGCAATCTCTGCCATAGCAGTAAGCGGAGTGCTCATTCGAGAAGAACGGGGAGAGCAGAAGCCAATTTTTTACGGCAGCAAGATTCTCACTGGTGCAGAGACATGATATCCGTAAATGGAGAAGTTGCCTTTATCAGTCGTCATGTCCGCCCGAAAACTAGGCCATACTTTTAATCACACTCCATTGTGGTCCTTAGCACTTTCCCCCCTACGATCCGTTTTGCACAGCCCAAGTCAATCCGGGAGATTGGCCAAATGGGCTATTGAGCTAAGTGAGTACGACATCGAGTATCGCGGACGAACTTGAGCGAAATCGCAAGTGCTAGCCAATTTTTTGATCGAAATTCTGGAGGAGAGCCTCACTGAAGGAAACCCGAGTTCGACTTGGCAACTCCACGTCGACGGCTCGTCATCCAAAATGGCTCAGGAATTGGAATACGTCTGACATCACCGACGGGCGAGATACTTGAACAATCTTTCTGCCTAGGCTTTCGTGCCTCCAATAATGAAGGACAGTACGAAGCCCTCATTGCCGTAATGAAGCTCACACAAGGACTCAAGATTGACTGCATTCACGCATTTTATGATTCACAGTTAGTCGCGAACCAATTCAGTGGGGAATACGCATCTAAAGAATATTGTATGGAAGCATATCTAAAGGATGTCAAAGACATGACTGCGCAGTTCAAAGAACTCACGCTTGTGGGAGTGTAAATCCACGCAAATTGAATTTGTCGAAGGTTTGTTAAGAGGGATGAAATTCCTGAATAAAAACCACTAAAAACGCAAACGGAGATCCAAAGATGGTGATTTATTAAGCTGCTTAGAAAGCTTTTGATGTGAGAGCAAAAGTACAGAGTTTTGCTAGGTAAAATTGCGGATCCCCTTTTTAGAGGGTTTACATGAGTATATATACAAGTTTAAGTCGGCTAAGTTAAAGTCTAAAGAGATAAGGAAGACTTCTTAATTCCTCGGGATTTCCTTTTAGCAAAGCCTGCCACCGCCATGGACTACGATTCATGGGCTTTAACCTTGTCTTATCTCTTTTGTGGGCTTGAATCCGTGGGCTCATTGTCTCGGCCTAACCTCCTGTCGTTGAATCTTGGCTCGAGTGACACCATGGTTCACGGCTCGGATGACACCATGGTTCACGGCTCGGGTGACACCATGGTTCACGGCTCGGGTGACACCATGGTTACGGCTCGGCTGACACCATGGTTCACGGCTCGGGTGACACCATGGTTCACGGCTCGGGTGACACCATGGTTCACGGCTCGGGTGACACCATGGTTCACGGCTCGGGTGACACCATGGTTCACGGCTCGGGTGACACCATGGTTCACGGCTCGGGTGACACCATGGTCCATGGCTCGGGTGACACCAAGGTCCACGGCTCGGGTGACACCATGGTTCACGGCTCGGGTGACACAACGGTCCACGGCTTGGGTTACACCATGGCTCACGATGCCGTACTATGGGTCGTGACACTCGATCCATTTGCTATACCATGGATCGGGGTACACGACCCAGCTTCTTCATCGTGGGTCGTGACCCCCGATCCGTCTCCTGTATCATGGATCGGGGTACATGACCCAATTTCCTTCACTGTGGATCGTGACCCCGATCCATCTACTGTATCATGGATCGGGGTACATGACCCAATTTTCTTCACTGTGGATCGTGACCCTCGATCCGTCTGTTGTATCGTGGATCGGGGTACATGACCCAATTTCCTTCACTGTGGATCGTGACCCCGATCCATCTGCTGTATCATGGATCGGGGTACATGACCCAATTTCCTTCACTGTGGGTCGTGACCCCCGATCCGTCTGCTGTATCATGGATCGGGGTACATGACCCAATTTCCTTCACTGTGGGTCGTGACCCCCGATCCGTCTGCTGTATCATGGTTCGGGGTACAGGACCCAGCTTTCTTCACTGTGGGTCGTGACCTCCGATCCGTCTGCTGTACCCCGATCCATGATACAGCAAGTTTCATCCCGGCAATCAAGGCTTCGTACTCTGCTTGGTTGTTGGATGCATGAAAGTCAAGGCGGAATGATTGTTCCAGTAGTTCGCCAGTTGAAGAAGTTAGCTGTTTCCCGACTATCGAACCATTTTTGGAAGATGAGCCATCAACGTGGAGTTTCCAGAGCTGGCCTTGCATTTCGTCGTCAATGCTTTCTTCGGGGAGTTCCATAAGAAAATCAGCCAGGACTTGGGATTTGGCACACGTTCGTCCGCGATACTCAATGTCATACTCGCTCAGTTCGATTGCCTAGTTTGCTAGCCTCCCTGACTGACTTGGGCTATGCATAACGGACCTTATCGGGAAGGTGCTTAAGACGACGATTGAGTGCGACTGGAAGTATGGCCTTAGCTTTCTTGCCGACATAACTATGGATAGCGCCAATTTCTCCATCTGCGAGTACCTTGTTTCAGCGTCTGTAAGGGTTTTGCTAACGTAAAAAATTGGCTTCTGCTCCCCACGCTCATCTCGAATCAACACGCCGCTTACTGCTGAGGCAGAAACTGCAGTGTACAGAAAAAGTGGTTCTCCCGCTTCTGGTTTTTGAAAAGCTTCTTCGCATTTTTCCGTCCACTCGAACTTTTTGATCCCTCGCAACGTATCATAGAAGGGCAGGCATTTGTCGGTGGATCATGAGATGAATCAGTTAAGCGCAGCTACCCTCCCGGTAAGTCTTTGCACTTCCCTTTTTGTCTTTGGTGAAGTCATATTGATGAGCGTGTCGATTTGCTTAGGATTAGCCTCAATGCCGCGGTGAGTTACTAGGTAACCATGGAATTCCCCGAGGTGACTGCGAATCTGCACTTGGTCGGGTTTAACTTCATGTTGTGAAAATTTCAGCTGTGAGAAGCATTCCTTGAGATGAGTGACGTGATCCTGCTCTTTTAGCGACTTCACCAGCATGTCATCTATGTAAACCTCCATTGTCTTTCCGAGTTGATCGGCGAACATTTTGTTCACCAGGCGCCGGTACATTGCTCCGGCATTTTTCAGGCCAAATGACATCACCTTCTAGCAATAATTCCACGGTCCGTTATGAAAGCGGTCTTCTCGCGATCGTCGGGGTTCATCAAGATCTGGTTGTAATCTGAGAAGGCATCCATGAAAGACAGGAGTGCGTTCCCTGCCGTTGCTTCGACTAAGCAATCGATGTGTGGAAGGGGGAAGCTGTCTTTTGGACAAGCTTTGTTCAGATCGGTGAAATCCACGCATACATGCCATTTGCCGTTCTTCTTCTTGACCACCACTGGGTTAGCCAACCAGTCCGGGTATTTTACTTCAGTTATCGATCCGACGCGCATGAGTCTTTCTACTTCATCGTTGACTGCTTTAGCTCTGTCTGGTCTGAGCTTTCTTCTTTTCTGCTTCACCGATCTGAATGTTGGGTCAAGGTTCAGTTCATGGCTGGTTATGCTGATATTGATGCCGGGCATGTCTTCTGCTTCCCATGCGAATGTGTGGATATTTTTCTTCAAAAAGGCAACGAGTTCGTCTCTGATCTTTTCATCCAAAGTTGCTCCAATCTCCACGCATCGTTCTGGATGCTTATGGTCGATGCAAACTTATATGACGGGGTCGCAAGTTGGTTTAGACACTTCTTCTTCGCGATCCTCCGAAATCTGTAATTGCTATAACAGTTTGGAAAGCTCTTTTACTGGTTCTCTGTCGGTCTTCATCTTCTTGCGCTTTGAATTTACCGTCAGATCGGTCACTGGGTTTCTGAGCTTGTGTGCGGTGACGAAACAGACACGAGACTCTTTTTGGTTTCCTCGAATCGTTTTCACTCCGTTTGGTGTAGGGAACTTGAGGCAGAGATGGTAGGTTGAAACAGCGGCGCGCATAGAATTTAACTAGGGGGTCCCTATGATGACGTTGTAGATCACCGGGTGATCAGTCACGGAGAATTCGATGATTTTTGTCACTTCGCCAGTTTGGACAAGCAGTTTGATTGTCCCAGTAGTCATGGTGGTTTCTCCAGAGAATCCAGTCAATGGCTTGGGGGTAGATATCACTTCTGACAGGTCGACGTTCATCCTTCTGAGAGTCTCGAGGAATATTACGTCCACGGTGCTCCCGGTATGTTCCAGTACCCGTGCTACGTCGCAGTTGTTGATAATCAACTCGATCACGAGAGGGTCATCATGTGGTCTGTCGATTCCGATCGTCTCCCTTTCCTCGAATAATATTACGTCGTTTGGAAATTTTGATGCTGTAGACCAGTTGACGCTGACGTCCTCCCTTTGCTGGAATGCTTTGATTGACGAGACGGTATCCGCACAATAGTGAGATCCTCCCATTATCATGCTTATTCTCCTTCTCGTTCCGGATTGTGGCACCTCGTCATCTCGTCTATCATGTTTGGAGTGATCTTCTTTCGTCAGATCGGATCCACGTGCATTCACATCCATCTCAAAATCTTTAATACTGATGCTCCCTCCAAGTTCGCCAGCTGCTAAGTTTTTAGGCCAAGGATGCGACAGTTTGCGGTGGAATGCCCGTAGATGTGGTGGTGTTCGCAGTAAGCTGTCTCGTCATAGGAACTGTCACTTTTGGTCCATGTACTCCACGAACTTCTTCCGCGGCTTCGTGCTCTTCCGCGATCGTATCTAGGGGCATCGATCTGATAGTAATGAGCTCCTCGGAAGCCTCCCTCATGCTGGATGTAACCGGAACCTTGGTTATTCTTCCTAGCGTTGGAAGGGGTTGACACATGGGTGGAATGGTTCGTTGTCTTGGGCTTCCCATACTTCTCGGTTAAGATTTTCATCTCTTCCTCCTCGGTGATGAAGTCTGCGGCTCGATGCATAGCGTCCTGTATTGTCGTGGGGGCATTTATCGCGATTTCTTTACGAAAATTGGAGTTGAACCAAAGTGCTCGCTTCAGGGCTAGTAAGGCCGCTTTGTCACTCAGGCCTTCCACCTTGGACATAACGGCTTTGAATCTTCCGATGAAACTCCGGAGTGTTTCATTCTGCCCCTGAGCTAGAGTCCACATATCGGCGTCAGATGTTCCGGGATCCATGAATATGGAGTAATGCTTTAAGAATGCCGCGGACAGTTGGTTGTAGCTGTCAATGGAGTTCCGCTCGAACCTGGAAAACCACTGGAGCGCTGGTCCTTTGAGATGCTCCACGAAGAGAAGGCACTGTCCGGCGTCTCTTTCGTTTTCTTTGAAGTTAGAGCGTCCCATGGCTATAGCGAAAGCCGTTAGATGTTCTTTTGGATCGGTCTTTCCTTCATAGATAAGGACTTTCATCTTTCCAGGGTCTGGAATTCTCGTGCTAGTAATCCGTGCTGTGAACGGGGTGTTCTGCGCTTCCTCCAATACACGATCTATCTCTGGCACTTTGCTAGTTGCTTTGTGCATCATGGATCAGACAGCTTTTATGTCAGTAGCTGCTCGATCCATATCTGCTTGCATCATGGCCATCCCTTCTTTCTGGGCTCGACTCCAGCTCTGCGTTCTTCGTTCACCCGTGCTTGCTCAGTCCAGAGTATGTTCTCTTCTTCTTCGGTTAGCTCTTGATCTCCTTCCAAGACGGCTTCGCGTCTTTCGGTTCGGGCCTGGCCGGCTGCTAAGGGTTCGGGATTATCATGGCTCTCCGCATTCTGCTCCATTCGATTCTCCTCCTCCAGATTGATGATGGGGGCCGCCTCTTCCTCCGTTGGCGCGTCGTCTTGCCGGATCCTTGGCGGGTTGAGTGGGGTTGAGAAATCCAAGGCCGTTGGGTTGAGGAGCCTTCCGATTCGTCTTGCCGAATCCTGTCTGTTCCCACGCCTCGGGTTCGACTCGCCGTTGCCAGGGCCTTCAGCTCGCCCGTCATTGTGCTGTTGAGTTTGTCTTGCTCCTCCGCCTTCTTGATCAGCGTTTCCAACATGATCTTCATCTCTGTGAGTGTTGCTGAAGTCTCCCCGGCGTCCTTAGGCTGGTTCATCTCATCCTCCACGCCGGTGTTCCTGATGCTATCATTTTCTTTGTTAGCCATCGTTTTCGGATCGGCTCGGTGGTGGTTATCTTGAGTACGAAACTTTTGAGCCCCCTCCTTCTAGCGCCAAATTGTGGGAGCGTAAATCCACGCCAATTGAATTTGTCGAAGGTTTGTTAAGAGGGATGACATTCCTGAATAAAAACCACTAAAAACGCAAACGGAGATCCAAAGATGGTGATTTATTAAGCTGCTTAGAAAGTTTTTTATGTGAGAGCAAAAGTACAGAGTTTTGCTAGGTATAATTGCGGATCCCCTTTTTAGAGGGTTTACATGAGTATATATACAAGTTTAAGGAAGTATATATAAGGAAGTATTTCCTTTTAGCAAAGCCTGCCACCGCCATGGACTTTGATTCATGGGCTTTAACCTTGTCATATCTCTTTTGTGGGCTTGAATCCGTGGGCTCATTGTCTCGGCCTAACCTCCTGTCGTTGAATCTTGGCTCGAGTGACACCGTGGTTCACGGCTCGGATGACACCATGGTTCACGGCTCAGGAGACACCATGGTTCACGGCTCGGGTGACACCATGGTTCACGGCTCGGGTGACACCATGGTTCACGGCTCGGGTGACACCATGGTTCACGGCTCGGGTGAGACCAAGGTTCATGGCTCGGGTGACACCATGGTCCACGGCTCGGGTGACACCAAGGTCCACGGCTCGGGTGACACCATGGTTCACGGCTCGGGTGACACGATGGTTCACAGCTCGGGTGACACCAAGGTTCACGGCTCGGGTGACACCATGGTTCACGGCTCGGGTGACACCAAGGTCTACGGCTCGGGTGACACCATGGTTCACGGCTCGGGTGACACTACGGACCACGGCTTGGGTGACACCATGGTTCACGATGCCGTACTATGGGTCGTGACACTCAATCCGTTTGCTATACCACGGATCGGGGTACACGACCCAGCTTCTTCACCGTGGGTCGTGACCCCCGATCCGTCTGCTGTATCATGGATCGGGGTACATGATCCAATTTCCTTCACTGTGGATCGTGACCCCCGATCCATCTGCTGTATCATGGATCGGGGTACATGACCCAATTTCCTTCACTGTGGGTCGTGACCCCGATCCGTCTGTTGTATCATGGATCGGGGTACATGACCCAATTTCCTTCACTGTGGATCGTGACCTCCGATCCATCTGCTGTATCATGGATCGGGGTACATGACCCAATTTCCTTCACTGTGGGTCGTAACCCCCGATCCGTCTACTGTATCATGGATCGGGGTACACGACCCAATTTCCTTCACTGTGGGTCGTGACCCCCGATCCGTCTGCTGTATCATGGATCGGGGTACACGACCCAGCTTTCTTCACTGTGGGTCGTGACCCCCGATCCGTCTGCTGTACCATGGATCGGGGTACACGACCCAGCTTTCTTCACTGTGGATCGTGACCCATCCACCTGCTTTGTCAGGATCGGGTACACGACCCAACCAACTCCTTCACTCACGGTTCGGATGCCCGATCCAACCCCTTCACGGTTAGGGATCCCGATCCAACTCCTTCATAGTTAGGGATCCCGATCCAACTCCTTTACAGTTAGGGATCCCGATCCAACTCCTTCATAGTTAGGATCCTGATCCAACTCCTCCTTCACAGTTAGGGATCCCGATCCAACTCCTTCACAGTTAGGGATCCCGATCCAACTCCTTCTCAATTAGGCATCCCGATCTAACTCCTTCACAGTTAGGGATCCCGATCCAATTCTTCTTGTGCACGGTTAGGGGGACACCCGATCCAACTCTTCTTGTGCACGGTTAGGGGAACACCTGATCCAACTCTTCCTGTGCACGGTTAGGGGGACACCCGATCCATTCGTCGCACCGTGGATTGGGGTACTCAACCTACTCCTTCACCGTGGGTCGTGACACCCGATCCGTTTACTGAACCATGGATCAGGGTTACGATCCAGCATTTTCACCGTAGGTTGCAACCCACGGTCCCTTTGTTGTTAACTTCAAAAGGGGAGATTTTGACCCCAACAACGCTCACGAGTATTCCACGAGGAGAAAACACTTCGCCTGATGCACTAGCAACTCTCGCATCCACTTCTGATCAAGACTTAAAGCGGATTATCCCGGTGGAATTTATCGAACACCCGAATATCACTCTTTCAGAAACGGTGAGTGTAGTTACTTGATCTCAAGCCGCCAGGAAAGCAAGGGAGAAAGTCAGTGCACCAGACATCGCTGAGGAGGACGTCGAAGGACAAGAAGCCATAAAAAATGATTCAATGGTCCAAGACGAGATATACACGGTAGATAAAGGACCCGAATCTCAAACGCAAATAGACCCAGTCAACGAAGACGAAAATCCCGCGAATGTTGAAGAGGAAGCAACGGCCATGGATGAGGATTCCATCCCCCTCTCTCCCGACGTCAACCCCCTTTAGGAAAATGAAGCGGTCGAGATGGACGAAACGTCACAGGAAATGAAATACAGCTGCGACAAAGGGTGGCTCGATGATACATCTGCGATGGTATCTTGCCTTCTGACAAGTGGGCGGGGCTCGTAAGCTTCGGGCATAAGCGGCTTGTTACATCTTGCTCGATAGAAATGTTTTCAAATGGAGGCAAGAACAATTATGGAGGAAGTCCATAGTGGTTCCTGTGGTAACCATTCAGGAGGACGAGCTTTGGCGATAAAAACCAAACGACACGGTTATTATTGGCCAACCACGATACAAGATTGCGAGAAGTTCTCTGCTAGATGTGAGAAGTGTCAGCGTCATGCACCAATGATTCATCAACCGACCGAGATGCTTTCCTCAATATTGTCACCTTATCCGTTCATGCGATGGTCCATGGACATTGTTGGACCATACATCCTTCGAAGCAGAAATGATTTTTACTGGTCTTGGCGGACTATTTTTCGAAGTGGGTGGAGGCAGATTTTTACGCCAGTATCTAGGACGCACAAGTCGAGAGTTTCATATGGAAAAATATCATATACCGACATGGAGTCCCATACGAGATCGTTACCAATAATGGTTCGCAGTTCATCTCCACAAGGTTTGAAGCTTTCTGCCAAAAGTAGAAAATCCGACCTAGAAAATCCACCCCGAGATATCCACAAGGAAATGGCCAGGTAGAAGCAGTAAACAAGACAATTCTCGATGGTCTTAAAAAGCGTCTTGACGAAAAGAAAGGACGGTGGGCTGACGAACTGGAAGGAGTATTGTGGTCTCATAGGACAACACCACGACTAGTAACCAAAGAAACTCCATTCACTCTCATCTACGGGACGGAATGCGTCATTCCACAAGAGATACATTTTCCAGGAGTCCGCCGAAGATGTCTCTCAGAACAAGAAGGGCTCAACCACTTATTGATGCTTGATGAGTTCGACTTGATCAACAAAAGGCGGGATCAAACTTTGATCCGAATTCAGAATTACCAGAATGCAGCGGCAAAGTACTACAACTCTCACGTACAAAATTGAAAGTTCTATGAAGGAGACTTAGTCCTACGGAAGGTTTTTCATAATGAAGCAGAACGGAACACCGGTAAACTCGAGGCTAACTGGGAAGGACCCTACAAGGTCACAAAAGTGATCCGACTCGGAGTATATGAACTCGCCTACTTGTCTGACGTTCCAGTACCAAGATTGTGGAACACGATGCATCTAAAGAAGTACTATCATTGAAGTACTTTACATTAACTACGGTGCGGCTTGATGCCTGCAAAGGGTACATAGACCGCTCGTCTTCGGATGGGTTCAGCTGCCCCCTTCCTTAAAAAAGGGGGGGAGTGGGTACGTATACTCGTATACTCCCATGCCTATAATAGACTCTATGTCTAAGTAGAGAAATCCTTTCGAAGCTGAGATCTTCAAATCACATCTTTTACGGATTACTAAAGCCTTAGAAAAACAGGTATCCCAATCACATCCTTTACGGATTATTCAAAGTCTTAACTAAACAGACATCTCATTTTCACTCTCGTTGCTGCTGGCCACATCAACGAACTACTACATCCTTTACGGATAAACCATTACATCCTTCTCAGGATTAAAAGCGCGCTATATAAATGTCTATGTCCATTGTCGGAGCGGATATGTTTACGGTAACGTATCTGTAAATCGAAATGTTCATCTTAAATTTAACAGCTGAATATGACCATTGTAAGAGTGGATATATTTACGGTAACGTATTCGTAAACCGAAATATTCATCTAAAACCCAACAAACGAATCGTTGGTCGCGACATCTCACAAATGAAGTACTAGGCAAATATTGTCTAAATTATGAGATACATAAACTCGTTTTACGAAAACCCAGTAACACGTCCCTGGCCTAAACAAAATCATACACATCCACAAGCTAGGCATTTCACTACATCCCAAGTTCAAAAATACTTGACGATAAGATCTATATGAAAAACGGAACACTTAGATCAAAAGCTGAGTTCATTAAAACGTCTCGCATCAGATGAAGATCATCTTTGATACAAGGCGAAAAATCATAGAACGGATAAAGCCATCCAGTTAACAAAAATGAAAGTCAAGTTCCAAACAAAAACGGATAAAGCCGTCCAAGCACCAAGTCAAAAGTAAGGTCGAAACAAAAGCATAAAAGTCAGGAGGTAAGTGATCGAAGAGAAGCTAAGAGTCAGTCTTCTCGGCTTCTTCTTCTTTCTTCTCTTTGGCAGTCTTCGACGTATCGGCCTCGACGACGTCCTGACGAATCTGGCCATCTTCAACAATATCAAGCACTTCGTCAGCATTCTCAACGTTCTCCTTGGCAATATCCACAGAAGTCTCGGTAGTCTTCTCAACAGAAAGCTCGGGGATCTTCTTAAGGATAGGATCGAGAGCACTCATCATCGACGGATCACCAGTGCTTGAATCCGAGGATGTCGGGTCCACATATACCTTTTTGGAGCCAAACTTGACCATTCTAGGAGTACCTTTATTCGAACCTGAAAAATCGCGTACTCCAATGGTGGCAGCGGCTACTTCGATTGGTTCTCCGTCATTAAGCTTATCTAAGATGTTAGAAAAAACGGGGGAAACCTCCAAGTCTTTCCCTAGCTGAACCACCAGAGCTGCAAACTTCTCGTGAGCACCTTCTAACGCCTCTTTTTGCCTGGATAGTTCCTCTACTTTGGCGACGAGTGATGGGGGTTCCGAGCTTTGATGCAGCTCGAGGAGTTCGATATTGCCTTCCATTTGTGCGAGGTCGAGCATGTCCTCTTTGGTTGGGCCATCCAACTCGACCATCTTGTCTCTAGCTCGACCGACTTTCTCTTGAAACTTGGCCGCCATCTCACGTCTTGCCTCGGTAATAGCCCATTTCAAATTAACATCGGAAAGCTCATTTGCCGCTTCCATCATCCTCGTCAACTTGGCTATCTTGGCTTCGCAGCGAGCTCTAGCCGGTTCCAGAACCAAATTCTGATCCTCAGCTTCTTTACGTTTGTTGGAGATGAATTGCAACTCAGCCTCCAAATCAGTGATCCGCTTAGCGGCTCGTCCTGTTCGGCATGAAGCTTGCTCTCTGCTGCATTAAGCTGTGCCTTAAACTCTATGGCCTTTTTCCTCGCGTCCTTGATGCGGTATCTTTCCTTCCGCACATCCGAGTCATAACCAAGAACCATCTTGTTGATATGCGCGAAGAACTGCAACGAAGACATTGGTTAAAACCTTAAGATAATCACACAAAAAGTACAAGAAAATGACGAATTATACCTTGGCACCCCGAAGAGACATCTCGGCATAAGCTTTGTCTCTGAGCAACGTATCCGGAGGAGGAAAATGCTCATCTAGACAAGTCATCTTGGAAAGGTGAAGCGCCGAAGCTGCAGCATCATTGTAGAACCCGCTAGTCGGCAGAAGAAGCAAGCACTAAGGTGGGAGGCATTGGTTCGGGGATAGTACAAATTGGTGCGGGGCGTCTCTGTCTGTTCGGGGGATTATTTGCAGCGACATCTTTCCCTTTATCAGCTTTAGCAGCCGGTCTCTTACGGCTTGATGTCCCTTTATCCTTGTCCTTGTGTTGAGCAAGGGTCGACTCGGGAGGACGAAGCCCTAAGACAATTCCTCGTGAGTCTGAGGCATCCGTAGCAAACTTAGGGAGATCACCGATTGTAGTCTTCAACTCGATGACAGGGGGGACACCAGTTGTCGAAATTGGAACCTGAGACTAAGTAAATGCCTTGGGTTGCTTTGCCTTCTTAAGAGATTCGGCCTCGGCTTTAGCTTTGGCTTCGGCTTCGGCCTTAGCTTTAGCTATGGCTCTCTCACGAAATGTTGGCCTACCCATATAATTTCACCCGAAGAGTTAGAAGAAGACAATAGATCCACCGATTGATTGTCAAAAAAGGCTCGGGCTCTTCCAACTCTTTGAAAATTGAAATGCTTTTGCCAATTACACTTCCGAGAGGCGAGTTCATTATGAAACAAAGACAAGTCGGAAGGCAAAGAAAGTTGAAGATGACGAACTGCAAAAGAAAGAAACAAGACAAAGATTAAAGTCTTGAAAAATGTTTGAAGTACGAATCAATCCGAGAAGTAGCTTAAAATAAACTACGGGTTAGCTACCGAGGGCTCCCCATTTCGTCTTCACCAACACATTCCGGATCCACCGACGCATCCGTAATAGGGACATAGAAGTAATAATCTTCCCAGAACTCGTCCTTGCTTGGAAATCCTCCGATGATTTTTCATTTGGCTTTGTTAGAAATACTGTACTTCAGCTGATCCTTCTTGCCACGACGTCTGAACTCTAAAGAGCAAGACAGATGACCGACATCGATATCCACTTCGCATTCGTAACTTCAGATTAATATACCAATCAAATGACGGAGTCCTCGGGTATTGACTTGAGAAAGAGCAAGGTTATGCCTCCATAGAAACCGAAGAATAAGTCCAGGGATCGGGAACCACAACAAGCATTGATAGAAGAAGTTCTCATACAAAGTGAAGTGATTAAGTGGGGGACGATCGGCTCGATCAGTCGAAGAAGGAAGAACTAATTTGAGTTCCTCTAAGATACTAAACCGACGCCTTAAAGCCTCAAGAGTAGAACCAGGTGGATCGGGTCGCTTTCTCTTGGGTTTTCTCTTCTTCGATATTGGTTTGAAAGACCTTTCTCCCACTAGAAGTTCGAGCTCTCGTCTAGCCACTTCGGGATCATAAAACAAGTCTAGAAAAAGACCAGCTAGGACTTGCAGAAAACATAGTTCCACATATGAAGATTCAACAACAGCGGATCAGGTTAGGCAAAGTGTCAAGTTCTCCCAAAACTCGTCACAAAAATCGGGATCTTCAAAGGCAAATCGGGATCTTTGAAGATAGATCGGTGTCTTCTAACAAAACAGCCGGAAAATTTGAAGATGGCGGAGGAGTTGTTTAAAGAATGGTCGGAGAATTTGAGCGGCTCAGCGGCGGGGTGTAAACAAAGCAAAACCCTACCTAAAGACTTAAATAAAAAGAGGAGAGAGAAGAGGAATACCTTTCTTGGAGAATTTTGGAGAAGTGAGGATGTGAGAAAAATGAAGGAAGATCTCGGGTTTATATAGACTTTAAAAAGAAAATAGTGATGTCATCCATCCTCGGGAAATGGCAAAAAACGATCCCACTTCTCGAGCCATTAAAGATCTTTGCTAAATGATACAAACTCTTTGGGGTCACTTTGATTCCAACACGGCACCGAAGTCATCGGGGTCACTTTGATTCCAACGCCGCACTAAAGTCATCGGGGTCATTATGTCTCCAACACGGCACCGAAGTCATTGGGGTCACTTTGATTCCAACGCCGAACCAAAGTCATCGGGGTCACTATGTCTCCAACACGGCACCAAAGTCATCGGTTCAACATTTTGGTGAAAGATTGGTTCGAGGATGTGTACAATAAACAGATCGGGGATACCTCCAAGTTAAGGCATCTGAACCATGTCTCTGCGCCAAAGAAAACTGAACCGTCGAAACACATGACAAAGAGTTTTGGGACTTCGGGTTCACAAAGATACAAACACCTAGGTAACGTTCTCACTTCGGCGATATCAAACCAAAAACGCTTAGGTGACATTCTCACTTCGGCGACAAACACCTAGGTGACATTCTCACTTCGGCGGTAAACACCTATGTGACATTCTCACTTTGGCAATGTCAAACAAGAAACACCTAGCTGACATTCACACCTCGGCGGTATCAAAAAAAAAAAAAAAAAAACCTCGGCGGAACAATAACACAACTCGGTGTCATCGGTTAGAAACAGCTCGGTGATATTGTCGAGAACGACTTAGGGTCCCCATCATTCGGCCCAAAGTGTTGATCTAGGTAACTACTCTTAAACTCGATACTATTGTCACCAATACTACCGAGCTGGGGGATAACTATTGGGGTCGGTTTTCACCCTTTTGAGATCAACTGTTGAAAATTGGATTAAGTATAAAAATCGGCCCCTAAGTCATGATATGGGCCTCGACACCCTAAGTCATGATATGGGCCTCGACACCCTAAGTCTCAATACGGGCCTCGTCTCCTAAGTCTCAATACGGGCCTCGGCACCCTAAGTCACGATATGAGCTTCGGCCCCTAAGTCTCTATACAGGCCTCGCCCCCTAAGTCTTTATATAGGCCTCAGCCTCTAAGTCTCCATACAGGCCTTGGCCCCTAAGTTTCCATACAGGCCTCGACCCCTAAGTCTCCATACAGGCCTCGGCCCCTAAGTCTCCATACAGGCCTCGGCCCCTAAGTCTCCATACAGGCCTCGGCCCCTAAGTCTCCATACAGGCCTTGGCCTCTAAGTCTCCATACCGGCCTCGGCCCCTAAGTCTCCATACAGACCTCGGCCCTTCATTCATGATAAACCAATTTGAGCCCATAACAAGAAGAAGGCCGAAGCATCGTCGATACGGACCAAGGAGTATCAAGCCCATAACAAAGTCTTCATGGACCGAGCTCATCGAAAAGGAGGCTGAGGTGAAGTCAAACCTAGATACGAAGCCCACAAATATATAATTGACTTAGGCGGCTCCGAGAAGAAAGGAAATTCCCGAAGAATAAGCAAGTTTTCCTGTATCGCTTAGGAATGGGCCTAAGCCGACTGAGACTTCTATAAATATTCATGTACATTCCTTTAGAAAGGGATCCGCAATTTGACCTAGCAAAAATTCTGTACTTTTGCTCTCATATGAAAAGCTTTCAAAACAGCAATTAAAACTATCTCCTGATCTTTGTGTTGTGGTTTCAACCTATAAATTTCAGTTTCCTCTAAAAGTCTTCACAAATTCAATTGTGCTAGTTTCGACTCCAACACCCAGCTTGCTCAATGGATTGATCAGGTGGGTCGACCAAACGGACATCAGAAGATTTTTTGGGAAGAAAACATCATTTTGGTCGACCTAGAGTGCTCAGTGGATCGATCTCCCAGACCCTACGAACTGACGTTTTAGGCATTAACCCAGGTTTGTCCCGGATTGACCCGGATACATTCTATTATTCCTATATATAGTTTTAAACACATTAAACCCCTAAGCTTTTCTTATCCCTTTTATCCAAGAGGCAAAAACATAAACCTTTGGATCTTTTGCTATTTTGGATGTTAAATTTTGATATTTTCATGCAACATTAGTGAATTTTTTCTTAATCTGTTCTTTAGTCTTTCATTATGTCTTTCATTACTTATGGTTTCATGGTTTGTTTGAGCATGGGTGAGTAGTTCTCTTAGTGGATGATGGGTAGAGTATATTAGGGAGATTGATGCATGATTAGTGATGTTTAGGTCTAAATCTTTATGTTTCCATATGTTTAGAGTTAGCCAAAAGTTAGGATTGAACTTGCTAAACAATTCCTTGATCATGGTCATTTTTTTCCCGAAAGGTGTTTGCAAAAATGTCTAGATGAACTCTAAAATATGCTTTCATATCTTAGCCAATTAACACTAGATGTTTAAGGTGGAGTGAGACTTATATTGACTTATATATTAATGATATCTAATTATTATCAATAGGAATCGAAAAATTGATCATTCTGGGTAATTAGTGGAATGGGTTAGTATTCATGAAAATGGACTAATCTACTTGTTAGGATCCATGTCTTGGAAATGGTTTGTCACATGATTTAACATCGTTAGCCATTGGTAAATCATCCATATACTCTATGATCTCTATCCAAAGTCCATGCTTTTATCTATTTGAATCAATCTTGTTTAGCTTAATTATGTTCACTTTTGGTTGACTTTTCATATTGCTTGCTTTGAGTTTGGTTTGCTTATGCTTGTTTCCATTTGAGTTTCTTAATCTTGTTTAGTCCTTTACTTGATTAATTGCATCGTTTTCCTAGGTTGTTAGATTGGTTACTCAAAACACAACCAGTTGAATCACTTAGCTTCATTAGTCCCTTGCATTCTTATTGTCTTAATCATACACCTAGTGGAATAATGACGTCTAAGTATTAAAATGACATTACCATGCACTTGTGGTTTATGCTTAGAGATTAAAACTAAGTAGACATCTTAGGTTTGATCACTTCAAACTTACATTTCTACGCTATCAACAGCACTCAACACACGTTGACCCCAAAATTCTATTAGAAGGGTTGCTTGAAACATCAACGCTCGTGCCACATTCAGTATATGTGTATGCTTTCGTTCAACTCTGCCATTTTATTGAGGAGTTCCCACACAGGAAGTCTGATTAATCACGCCCGTTCGATGAAAATAATCCTTCATCCGCATGAATTAGTACGCTCACGATCTTCACCTGTTTGTCAAATTGTCTCTGAATGAGAGCAAAAAAATCCACAATAGCTTTCTCCACTTGCGTTTTGTCATTAAGAAGAAATACCCACACAACTCTGGGATGATCATTAGTAATAGTGAGAAAATAGTAATCTCCACACAAACTTTGTGTTCGATATGACCCCCATAAATCACAATGTATCATCTCAAAGCACTCTTTGCTTTTATTAGTACTCAACGGATGTTCACTACGACACTGTTTTGATCGGAAACAAATGTGACAACCAGAAACACTAATGCTTCTATCATCAACTCCTTGTAATCTCCTATTCACTTTCTCTGAGCCATAATTCATCCTTTTATGCCACACTTCTAATGATTCAAACTTACCAACTTTCTTCACATTATGAATCTTCTGAATACCTTGAAAGAAGTACAATACTTCTATCCTTTCACCCATTCCAATCCCATTTTGTAAACCAAGATCATATAAAAGACAACATGTCTTAGAGAATAATGCAATGCAATTCAACTCATCAACCAACTGCGAAACTGAAATCAGATTGCACTTCAATTCCTCGACATAAAGAACACTTGATAATATCACTATTTTTTATCAAAATTACACTTCCTTCTCGATTATCAGCTACCACATTTCCGTTAGGCAGCCCAACTAAACATGGATTGACTTGTCTAACATCAAACAATTTCCTCAAATCACATGTCATGTGGTTAGATGCACCATTATCCACAATCCACTCACTTGCATAATATTACCACTTAATCGAGGTTGAGGTGATGCACCTTCTGATTTTAACCCTAACATTGGTACAAGTCGATCGAACTGGTATTTGGTCAAACTTGTCATAGCATGTGAAGCAGCATGTGGTGCTTCAACATGTGATACAGTATGCATTGTAGCGGTTCGCCCAGATGCTGCAGTAGTTTCTGTCGTACTTTCTATAGTACTTAACCTAGTTTGTCCAGATGCTGCAACAGTTTCCGTCGTACTTTAAGTAGTACTTCGCCCCAATCCATGATAAACTCCTTCGACATCTTTGTCTCCTTTCACCATATCCAGAGTTCTTTTCGCAACTCTTCTCTTCTCAATATCCATCTTCTCCATTATCAACAATCAATTCAAAATCTAAAACAGTTAAACTCACGAACCAAAGCATACAAAACAACGAAGCCTTTTTCAAACCAATAGAACTTGGTCAAACTTATCGAGCCCAAGATAAGCAAACTTCAAACAAACAAACTCAACAAAGAATAAAATTACTCTAATCCTAGGTATTCGAGAAGTTCACTCCACACCACAACAACGACGAATACAAAGATGTCTCGTCCCGAACACGGATTGATCAAAAATATTCCTACGTCTCTGATACCATCAAAGATCCGGAGAAGAATTATCTTATTTTCTCTCAAAGTACATAAATGGCTACATTCAATTATATATACTAAACCCTAAGATAAACTTAACCGAATGACCATAATTAAGTCCAACTCTATATAAAAAAAACCCAATATAAGGTATCTTTTAATAGAAAGAAACTCGAATCGACACACGTGACAAAAACTATGAAGCTCAAGCCACTGGACAATACACCATATATGAAACTTATGCTTACATGGCTTCTCTATAGCTTTCGTTCTTTTCTCAAAATCATCTAAACAAACCAAAGATTACAACGGTTCCAGTTGGTAAAGCTTCAACCGCTTTTTTGCGAACTGGTTGAGTCCCTTGCCTATCAGAATAATTCTCAGTCAAATGCTTAAGCAAAAAAGCTAAATTAAACTAGGTCCGACAAAGGAATCTCTCAATAAAAAATATTTCTGAGTTTGATTCGATGATCCCTTAACAACGAGCGATTGATTAAACAAATTGATCAGTATAACTATATTATTTATATTATCCCTTTCTCTGCCTTAAAACAATATTGTTTATATTCTTTTAGGGCAAGGTTCGAATCTCTCTGCCTTTCAACAACTAGTTTGCCTGGAAAATATTTGGAGGATATATTTTTGCAGGGTCTAACGCCTTCACTACAAGCTGCAATTCGCCGGTTTTGTCCCCAAGGTATTATACAAGTTATGGATATCTCTCAATGGTTAGAAGAAAGTGAGGAGACCATAGCTTCAGAGAGAGTGTTTCCAGCTAGGACCAAATCAGATTATCCTATGAACACACTTACAATTGGGAATTCTTCTGCAGGACCTATGTCCAGTGATTACATGACGAACATAATGACAAGAGTAAAAATGGTAAAACTAAACCAGATATAGGTTTTACGCTCTGTGATAGCGAGTCAATGCCAAGAGAAGGCACACATCCGAATCCAAGATCACCAACTTCAGGATATCAAGGAGATTATGAGTTGTTGTTGTGTTTCAACACTGACAGATTGTGTGAAAGATAACAAAAGGATTTATGGTGTCAGGCACATGGATTCAAAGGAGAATGGGCAAGTGGAGATCGGCTCAATGAGAGGATTCAACAAGGTAAAGAGACTGAAATTCCATGGTACTATTTTAGGGAAAAAGATGGAGGTTCTTGTGGATTCTGGAGCAACGAACAATTTTATCTCATAAGCATTAGCTATCAGATTCAAGCTGCAAATTGAAGTTACAAAACCAGATCCAGTTTTCATGGGACATGGACATCAAAGTGTTAGTAAAGGTATTGATTCTAGATATTGAGATCATTGAGAATTACCGTTTATTAGACTTGAAACAGCCTAGCGTAGAGGTGATTCTAGGTTATAAGTAGCTTTCAAAATTAGGAGAAACATGGATAAATTAGGAAGAGGGCAAGATGTCTTTCTATCATGATACTCGCTGGGTAACAATTGGTGGCATTGGAGGTTGTTCTGTTAGTGAGATTAGAGCGAAGGAGTTGCTGGATTGGAAGGCTTCTTCTCTAAATAAGAATGAGTTTTGATACTAGGATATGCACACCATGGAGAGAGATCATGGGAAGTAAGAGTGAGAATTGTGAACTGTCTAGTACGAGAGTTATTTCTAAGGGAATTGATGTTTATGGGTTTGAAGAACAGAATGAGCTAAGGGAGAAGGCGTTGAAGATGCTGAAGAATATTAAGATGAACCTCAAATTGCCGTGTCCTTTGATTACTTATACATAGGTACCCAATATATTATTTATAATTTTTCCACGGAAAGTCAAGGTAGATATGAGAATAGTATGGTTTCTGAGGGGATTCAAGCACTCTTCAAAAAGTCACCAGCTGCAAGGTCAGAATAAGACAACAAGATTGAGTGTGCATCAAAGGGATTGGGTGGTAATTAGAAATGAAATCTTGTATGCATAAATTGTTCTTTTCTTTCTTGCTTTTACAATTTTCCAAACACTCCTTTTGATAGCACACAAAGTAAAGATCGTTTACTAGAGAGTAATGATCAATCCCTTGTGCTAGTGACAAGTTTTAAATTTATAAACCTTATTACTACTAGAGATGTCCTAAGTATAAGGAAAAAATAGCGGTAAGTAGGGGTCGAACCCAAAGGAAGGAGAGACAAAGCCAACAAAACTAAGAAGTGAACTTAAGCAACATGAAATCAAAGAGGGTTTTTGGGTATTTATGAAAAGAGATAATTGTAGAGAATACTAAAGATGAAAGCTTTATGTAAAGAAATGATTTTGAAATACTTTGTTTTGCAAATGATGGTAAAATTATGGTTCATGGGTTAGGATATATAGATGGTGATGAAAGTAATTGATTTTTATAGGTTAAATGCTCATGAAAGAACTTCTCAAGACGATGGACCACGTTTTATAGACTAGTCCACGCTAATGGGAAAAACCACTTAGGATTAGTAACATTCAAGATCTGCCGCTAGGCACCATCTCAATGACTAAGTTATCATAATTACCAACTCCATCAAAACCACAAGGATTCATAGAATCACGACTAAATGGCTATGTGATCAAAGCTCACAAAAGAGTTTTTCAAACATTTCCCCAAACTTACTAGATGATGGGAAAGCTTAAGATCTAGATCAAGAGTGATCAAGTCTCAATCTTGCATTAAGAGCTCTCTAAGTGATGAAATAAAATAAAGATTGAGCCTTTTTAAAACAAGAGACCTTCTAGAGAGCCATGATTCAAGATCATGTCCAAAGCTTCCAAGGAGAACTTTGGACTAGCACTACATCTAGAGAAGGAATTCTCATTTATCAACCAACAAACATCAACACCTTCCTCACCCAATCACCACAAGTGAGATCTACTCACTCATGAACATGGTGAAAGCAAAATAAAAGGATGAGATTAAATACATAAGTAAATGCATAAAGGTAAAGATTTTAATTTAAATGCATAAAGTAAAGACTTAAATTAAAGACATAATTAAAATTGCATTAAAAAGTAGAAGTATTCCCTATCATCATATTGGATTTTACATGAGATCCCAAGGGTATCTCTAAAGCCCAATGGACTAAGAAAATGGAGAAAATTGTTATTGAGTGGCTACATAACGGTAATATTTATAGAGAAATGAGATAGAGAAACTAGGATAAGTTCCATGGGCTTGAGTGGTTTGGGTCTTGAAGTTGTGGGCTTAAAAATGGTGAAAATGGGCCTTTGTCCGGCATGGCCATCCGTCGGCCGACGAGTGGTCCGACGGGTGCTCTTCTTCTCCTTTCACGTGAGTCACCGGCAGACGAGTGGTCTGACGAGTGATCCACCGGACGGTGAGTGGCCTGACGAGTGGCGTCCCCATCCTTTCTTGGTCCTCCTTTGCGTGTATCTTTCTTCTTTGCTTCCTTCTTGCCCATCTTGGTGTCTTTAGTCCAAAGTGTGCTCCAAGTATCTAGATTAAGACTCAAATGGACCAAAAAGACACATGCATGTTCTAGGACTCTAAAATGTGGAAATTATCCTAAATGTAGTGAATGTATGCAAAATGCAAAGTAATGCCATAGATAAATGGTAAATACCAAGGCTTAAAACCATTAAAATATGGACACATAAAATCCCCCCGAACTTGCCTTTTGCTTGTCCGCAAGCAAACAATCAAAAGTAGTAAGAAGGTTTTCGAAGATGGCGGGGACTCATTTCCAAAAGAGAAATATAAAGCTCTTACTCCATTTTCCAAAATCAAACATACAAGTTGCAAAATTATTTTGTGAAAATTCTCAAACTCATCACAACTTAACTCTAAAGTTAGACTCTAAGTATTTACAAACTATCATGCTTTCAACTCTTTAACATTCAAATTTATGACAATAAAAGTGTAGTCTTGCTGTGGGAAATTAAATTTTGATCAACCGGTTTGGTAGAAAAATCGATTTTAGCTTAGAAAAAGGAGGTTAAATGTGTTTGGGGTTTTTCTCAAAATAAAATACAAGTCATGTAGCAAAAGAAATAGAGAATAAAACAATTGATGCATACAAGAGATCTTTTTCATCATTCTACCCATTCCTAAACTTGTTCTAAATTAATCCCAAGATTTAACATTTTCTCTTGAATTTTTCTTTGAATATCACATCTCAAAACTTTTCTTATAAGGCATAAACCAACCCAATTTCTTAGCTACTAAGGGGACTCTTTTTAGTACTTTGCTATTTTCTATTCATGTAGTGCATCCAACACTCCTCTTATTAAACTTTTTTTTTTCGTTATTGATTTTAGAAGAGCCACTACTTAATGAAACACAGAGAGCTTTTAATTTTCATTTTTAATCACTCCCTTAGCAACCTTTCTTTTTAATAAACCGAAATAATATTATCCATTTTTTCTTTCTTTTGAATCTACACACTACCCATAAACCTCTCAAATATTTCTTAAGCACTAGCCCTTGATTTTCTAGGCTTACCTAAATGAAAGAAAGGACTTGTCGTTCCAATATCGAGAGATTTTCATATTAAAGCACAAAGAAAAGGCCTCACTCAAGAATTGATTATGGTTTGAAAACAAAAGCTTTGGGTTAAGGTGTAGTACAATTTAAAAATAAAAATGGCCAATTGGATCAATAAAGAGTGATAAAATGATTATAGGAGACCCAAGTGTGATTATACCATGATCAAATAATTACAATTCCCTTAACAAGATGAATTAAGTCTGGTTTAAATTCCATATAATTAGATTTGAAAAAAAATCAAGACAAGTATTTATAAAATAAATCTAACATTTTGAATCAAGAGTTTAAAATTTGAGAAATTCTAATTTTGAAAAACGGGTTTAGCGACATTGTTTATTCAATTAGGATTTTAGAAATAAAAACCAAACGTTAAACTTTACAAAGAATTTTAATTATTGTCCTCTATGTAAATGCAAATGAAAATAAATGTAATCTAGACTCCTAAAAATATGTAATAAAAAATCCTATATGATTTTTTTGTGTATTTCAATTTTTTCAATTTTTTTCAATTTTTAAAGGCTTTTTTAATTTTTTTTTTTTTTTTTGCTTTTTTGTAAATTATAAAATATAAACAATGCAAAAAAAAAAAACTAAAATTTTTGGGACTCTAAGCTAAGAGACTTAAAATAAGACATAATAAACATAGTTAATATAACACGAATCATTCCCCCAAGCTTAATTCACACCGTCTCGGTGTGAAAGCAACTCGGAAGTTAGGAAAAATAACGAGAATAAAAATTAACGGTATTTACAATGGTGTAGGAGAGTACCTTGGACTAGTAGACGTCGGGAGTGGTTTCCCGAGTTGGATGCAGGATAGGGTTGAGCAGTATTGGAGAGTTAAAATGGAGGAATCCCGAGTAGTGTAGTAAATTGAATAGCATCAACGGGAGAAGACAATACACTGGTGTACCATCATCGCAGAAGAGATGATACATGAATTGCCTTGGTGTCACCATTCCGATGAGGGTCCTCGTCATTACTAGGTTGGAGAGATCCATCTTGTTGGTGAGGTAAATTGGTGTATATTCGTTAAGCTCAATGCCAACTTCGTTGAAAATTGATGTTAGCATTCCTCCCACATGAATGGAAGATTCTTCTTCACCAGGAATCCGGAATCTTATACTCATTAAGTTATCGAGGAAGATAGCTCCCGTGTTGTTGACCGTTAGGGGAGTGCTTGGGTTGAATCGGTTTTGTATGCCTCGGTATAGTAGCATGAGTTCCAAATGAGAGGCGGTTGCAGGCTCTTGTCTTGCAAAGATGGTATTTGCGATGAGGCGGAGTGTGTACCAAATGGTTGGATTTCGAACCTGGAAATCTTTGCCCTATGTGCAGAACAGCGTTCATTGATTGCGATCCTTGGCCGAACTTGGTCCACATCGGTGAAACTTCATTGGGTGTTTCTAAACGGTAAGGTGGGGAATCCATACACTTCACAAAACCTTCGAAAGGTGAGTGAATAGCTATTCGCTCCAACCTTGAATACCACCATCTCCATGCCGTCTTCCTCCTTGAAAACCACCGTAGTGAGGAAGTGTAAAGCTGGTATGGTGTAGGTGTCGAAGTTAAATCTAGCTAAACGCCAGAGACCCAATCTTCCCAACAAGACATCTATGTTGCTCTTAATTCCCAACAACATATCTTGTTGGGTTAACCAGTGTGTGGTAAATGTTTCTCAAGTAGTGGTACTCTCCTTGAGTTCATTCCGCAAACTCATCTACCCCAACCGTGGCAATTTGGAGGTTTGCGATCATCTTCACTTGTTGAAACCATTTTCCTTTGTGTGGTACCTTGTAAAGAAAAATTATATTAACTTAGCCCATAATGCTTCATAATTTCTAAGACACACTTTAAAACACAACCAACCAATCATCAAATATTTCCTTCCATTAAATCCCAAAGGCTTAAACCATTTCCCATAACTCCATTAAACTCATTCAAGCATTTTCAATTCACAATCTCAAACATTTTAAACTAATTATCAAGAAACCATTTAAGAATAAATTAACCATGGAATTTTAAATAAACTAGCTCATAAGATTTAAATAAATAATACTAGTTTAACAAGTCCAAATTTTTGCATTTCATCACATTTGATAATTAATTCCATATTTCCCCCATCAATTTTACATTAAAATTCAATTCTTTAAAAATCTACTATTCTCTTTTTCTCCAAATTCTTGAAATCTAACTTAAAATCAAATCCAAGTTGATTAATGTATAATTTCATGTTGCTAATAGGTACAAACCACTAGAACTAGCATTTCAAGTGAAGAAAAAACAAACAAATCACAAGTTCTAGCAATTTTTGTGTTCTTCAGAAAGAGAGCAAAACCATGAAAAAATGAGTATTTAGATGAACATACCTTGTGAATCTAGAAGGATGAGTGTGTTTTTAGTGATGTAGGAGCAAGAGAATGAAGATCCCAAAAGAAAATTATACGTTTGCAAAGAAAATCAAAAATGGGTTTTTGAAATATCTCAAAAGCTCAAGAACACTTAAGGAGCTCTTGTTTTTTTCCTCTTTTCTCTCTCGTTACTGATCCGGCCACCAAGGAAAATCGCAAGAAGATGAAGATGGATAGAGAACCGGTCAAAGAGCTCTCCAAACTCTTATAGCTATTACATATTACGGAGGATCGCGAAGAATAAGAAGCCGAGCCGACCTATGATCCAGTAATATCGGTTTGCATAGATGATAACCACCCTAAGCGATGCGTTGAGATTGGAGCCAAGCTCGATGAGAAGATCAAGGAGGAGCTCATTTCGTTTTTGAAACAGAACACAAGTACGTTCGCATGGGCGGCAGAAGATATGCTCTGGATCGATATAAACGTGACAAGTCACGAATTGAATGTCGATCAAACATTCAAATCAGTGAAGCAAAAAAGGAGGAAGCTGGGGCCCGAAATAGCGAAAGCAGTATGATAGAAGTACCCGGATTGGTTGGCAAATCCTGTAGTAGTCAAAAAGAAGAGCGGAAAATGGCGAGTATGTGTAGATTTCACCGAGTTGAACAAGGCATGTCCGAAAGACAGCTTCTCGCTCCCACACATTGATCGACTGGTCAAAGCGACGGCGGGCAACAAGCTCTTGTCATTCATGGACGCATTTTTCGGATATAACTAAATCTTGATGAATCCCGATGATCGGGAGAAGACAGCTTTCTTAACAGATCGCAGGATATACTGCTACAAGATAATGCCATTCGGCCTGAAGAATGCTGGAGCAACATATCAACGTCTGGTGAATGGAGATTTTGCTAGTTTATCGGTTGAGCGAGGAGAGCAACTCTTAGAAACCTTGCACAAAGCAATCAATGCTATAACAAGAAGTATGATAGAAGTGTTAGGGAACCGAAAGGAGAGGATCCAAGGATCAAAGAGTTGAGTGACAAGCTTGACTAAATTTTTAGCGCTAACAAGAAGCAAGTGCACTTTATTGGTGATTTTGATGGGAACAATGAGTTGCTTTGTGAAGCTACCCAAGATGGACAAGAAGAGATTTTCTATATACAAGGTCAAGGAGGTTATTACCAAAAGAGCTTCAACCCCAACTATAGGAATCACCCTAACTTGTCCTATAGAAGCACTAATGTGGAAAACCCACAAGACCAAGTCTACCCACCTAAACCACAAGGTTTTCAACCACAAAAAGGGTTTGTCACACAACAACAAGGTCAAGGATTTCTCCCTCAACAACAAGGCTTTACTCCTAAGCAACAATACACTTTCCCTAACCAAGTTGCTCCAAAATTCCAAGGACAAGCTAGCACTTCTACTCAACCTTCATCACAAGACCAAGAGATCAAAGCTTTGGTACAAAGGATATTGGAGGGTCAAATTACAAGCTTGGCATCACACATTAAGACCATTGACCTACAAATGGTGCAAATGGCTTCAAGCTCTAAGGCTCCAAGTGGCACTCTACCGGGTAAATCTGAATCCAACCCCAAGTCATTTTGCAATGTTGCGATATTGGATGATGAAAAGCATTGGGAAGCCTGCCATGGACCTTTGACAAAGGAATAATTTGAAGAAGATGAGCTCTACTTGGATGAGTTGGCTAAGCTACTTATGTTGAAGAATTTTTTAAGAACAATGAAGAGCTTAAGGTAAAAGGTCCCAAGATCATTATGAGATAGGAACCCCCTAGCTTTGAACCCTCTCCTTATGAAGTAAAACTTCCATTTCCTCACCCGGTCTTTACCAAGACCCTAAAGAGAGTTCTCACAAGGTTCAAGAATGATTTAGAGGAAGTTGAAGTAAAGTTTCCTAAAAGAGATGGTATTTGCTCAAATCCCCATCCATAGGAAACTAATTAAGGAAGTCTTGGCTAACCATGGTAAAGTCATGGACGTTATGAAGAACTATGAAGAGAAAGGTGGAGAGACACAAGAGCTTAAGACCCTCTCTAAGCAAGAAAATCCGAGTACATTCTCTCTTCCATGCTCTCTTGGGGATTTGAAGCCTGATGATGCATTATGTGATTCCGGTTCAAGCGTGAACATTATCTCTTATGAGATGTTCAAGATTTTAGGCATCAAGAAATTGAAGGGTAACACTAGCTATATCACATTTGCGGATGCGTCTTCTAAGTGTCCACTTGGGATTCTCGAGAGCTATCCGGTGAAGATAGGGAATTGCATCATTCCAACCGATTTCATGGTTTTGGAAATGGACTCCGCTAAGGAGCTCCCCCTCGTTCTTGGTACGCATTTCTTAGTTACCGCGGGGGTGTCAATGGATTTTCTCAACAAAAAAGCTATCCTCCACAATGTGAGCACCTATGTCTCTTACATAATTTCCCATGCCCCAAGAAGACTTTGTGGCACAATCTCATATGAAGAGAAAGAATTTGGTCAACTAATGAGTTTAGAGACCAAATATGTGCCTCCTATAGTTGAACAAGAAACCCTTGCTAAAGGGAATGAAGAGAATCTCCAAGAGACTTTTGGTGGGGATGGTTAAAATTTGCTCTTTGAAGACCATGAAGAAATGGTGTCCAAGGCTATGGCACCAATTGATCTAAATGAAGCCCTAAGTGTGAAGAAGAAAACCACCCTCGCCCTACATCCAATTAAGATGGTTGAAGGAGCAATTGAGTGCAAGGCTAAGTGTAAGGGCGGTTTCAAGCCATTCTCTAAGGCCAAGATTATTCTTCTTTCCGGTATGAACAAAGAGCAAATTGATTTGGCTAAGAAAACCATGAAGGAGAACTTCAAGATTGAGTTGACGGATTGGGGACCAAGCACTATGGATGGTTCTCACACTTCCTCCGTCTAGAATCTCCTCAAACCGTTAAGTTTAGATATATTAAACAAGCGCACTCGGGAGGCAATCCCATGTATCCTTTGTACATATTTCTCTTTAGTTTTATCTACTTTTATGCTTGCTTTAGAGTGTTTTTGGTCATAGGAATCAAGATAGAGGTTTATGGATGCATTGGAGAATAAACAAGACACAATGGAGTAGAACGTAGCCTGCATCGACCAGCCATCCCAGAACAGGTCGATGGGAACTGCATCAGATAGTTTCCCACTCCCTGGTGCACACGCCATCGAGCGACACCTCTTCTTCTGGTCGATAGGGCACGTCGATGCAGACAATACGGGCAAAAGTACGTTTCCTTTGACTTTTTGAGATGTTGACTCGGTTTGCTTTGGTTTAGGCCAGTTTACTTTGATTTCAAACTTGATTTTAAACAGGTTTAGACACTCTAAAACCCTCAAAAATGAATCCATCTTCCTCCTCTTTCATTTCTCAAACTCTTTTGAACCAAAAATCTCTCTTTTTCCTCTAAAGCTCTCTCATTTCTCACTCTTACACACTCCCATTAATTTTAAAGAGGATTTCAAATTCATCACTATATTTATCTCTTATCAACCTTATCTCTTGCCAAGGACAAGGTATGCTTTCTCTCTCTCTAACCCATCACCTCCATTAAAGCTCATGGAAAAGCTTAAATTTTGTTTTCATGGAGTTGTTAGCTTAGGGTTCTAAGATTGCTTTTTTTTTGCTTTGGATAAGGTCTACATCTTTTGGGTTGTTGATTACTTGAGAGCTCTTGATGAATTGATGGCTGAATTTTTAAAATTTTGCCTCTTAGGGTTCTTAGTGTGAAAAGTGGAGAAAATGAGTATGGAATTTGAAAATTTGGGGAATTTCGAAAATGATTAGAGCTTTTTCATTCAAATGCTACCATTAAACATGCTTAGTCATTGCATTTCACTACATTGTTGAGAATCTCTCAAATTGGCTTGCTTTGGATTTGAATGAACATGCTAGTTTGATGGGGGGGAAAAAATCTTGAATTGGCTTTACAATGTCATCATTGATTGGTTTATGTGTGTTCTTGGTTCCTCAAGTTATATGTCTCTCCTTTAATGAACTTTGAATTTCGAGAATGGTCAAGATAATGGTTAGACACATGTGCTTTCAATTGTAAACCATTCTAATTTGAGAATCGTTTTTTATAGGATCAACCAAACACACAAACCATGAACTCTTCATCAAGAACAAGACGCCATTCTTACCAAGGGACTTATGTGTTCGAATAGTGGTCTCAAGAAGCTTTTTGGTTCTTGAATGAGCTAGACCGTGCCACTTTTTACCCTACCCGCTTGGCTTATCGAGGTGCCATGTTTGAAATGAGAATCCAAGATCAAGTGGATGATCTTGTGGAAAAGATGCATTTGGGGAAGCTAGCTAAAATGGATCATGAGACGTATCCCGAGCCAACCAAACACTTCCTAGCCATGGTTCAATACATTGAAGATGGACCAAATGGGAGAGGACATGTTCACTTCATGATTGGACCAAAGAAGTACTCGATCTCCTTTAAGGCATTTTGTGAAGTATATGTATTTTTCCCGACGCTACTTTTGATGCGGTTCAAAAATTCAATCAAGAGTCAACGGTTTGGAGAAACATAGCCATGGATGAGCCCTACTTATCTCTCAATTGACGGATGTCTAAGGTGAGAAACTCTACCATCCGCTATGCACTCCATTTAATGGCCAACACCATTTATGCTCTCCACAACGCGGGTGTCCCCACTTCACACGAGTTGAGATTAATGTATGGAGTGATTCACTACTTCCTCCACGACTACCATGGACGCCCCATTGAGCGTGACCCCAATTTCTACAAGGATTCTGCATCCATGTTCTTCACAAACCTCTTGCAAATCCGCTTCCAAGTATCTTCCGCGGATGACCCTAAGATTAACATCGGAGGCATGCTCACTCCACTCTTCGAGCGCGTTGGCGTGAACCTACACCTCAACACTCCTATCCGAGAGAGACCAGGAATGGATTTTAACTACATGGTCTTGACACACACTCTCGCGGGTTGTTTTGCTCCAAACTTGCTTGTGTATCGCTTCATGGATGAAGATGAGTCCCCTTTGTGTTGTTTCTTGCCACGTCGAAGGTATTGCAACACGAGTTGCTTCCAAGACCTAAGGTTTCCAATGCTACGTCACTTCATGTTTGAGCCGCCTCCTCCCCAAGATTTCAATTTCAATTCTTACTAGCTCCAAGGTACCACTTCCACCACTGTCAATACCACTTAGATTTTTAAATTTTCATTCTTGCATTTTCATGATTTCTTCATTCTTCCCTTCGGTGTTACTTTCTCACCGGGACGGTGAGAAGTAAGTCCGGGGAGAGGATAGTTGCTAATGCTCATTTGAGTTGTTTTGTTTTCTCTTTCGCATTCTTGAGTCTCATGCATAGCACATTGCATTGTATATACGATAAAACCATAAAAAATTGAAAATTTTCGAAAAATACAAAAAGATTTTCTCATTTAGTTTCATTTCATACACTTGTATATTCATTCTAGGTTGCATTGTACATATGAGAACAATGATGAAATTGCCTTGCAAAAGTTTTTGACTTAGCATTCAATGTGATTCTCTCGATAATGCGTTTTATTACTTAACTGAATTGTAGACAAGCTTTCCTCTTTGCATATTGACCTCTTCGCTCGAAACTCTTGGTTTTGTTGATGTTTGCTAAACTTGAAACCAATTTTTCTTTATTTGACTATTAATTGGACTTAAATTCTTGCTTAGGATTTTGAGATGCATGTTCATGGTTTTCAAATGGCCATTCTTATTTTTAGATGGTTTCCTCACCTTCATCCAAAATATTTCCTTTCAAACCCCTTGTTGTTTGCTGGAGAGCAACCTTTTTCTTGACAATGCATACACGCGCAAAATCTTGAAAGATGGGAACAACAAAGAGGTCCTTCCATTAGGCTAGTCTTTTACGCTTAAGGCTAGCAAACAAGGAGGTGTTGATGTTATCTCATTGTTGGTTGGGTTTGGTGAGAGACTTGAGAGATCAAAAGAAAGAGAAAATGGTTGAGTTCAAAGAGTCAAAAAGAAAACCAAATAAAAAGAAAAGAAAAGGAAGAGAAGCTACTCTAGGGAAAGGTTAAGTTTGTAAAAGAAAAGACTACAAGTGTTTAAGGCAAAAAGCCTAACTTCCCTCCCTAAGCTAGAAAGTGTTTAAAAGAAAATCAAGGAGATTAATTAGGCGAAATATAAAGTGCTTTTTCTCTCCACTCAAAAAGGGCAATTAATTAGTCCAAATTGTGGACAACTTTGTTTCCTCTTTTTTCATACGAAAGTTGGGTTTTCCGGACTCATTCTAGCTGGTTTCCCCTCCATGGCAACGCCGGATGAGGAGGCTTCACCTCCATCGGCTTCACGTCCATCGGCTCCAAATTCTCCTAAAGACTCATCAAACAAAGCTTCTTGGGCCAATGTGGTTAAAAACAAGAAAACTCTCATCAAACATAATTTTCAAGTCAACGATGGTTCAACGACGGTGGTGGTTCCGGAAGAAGTTCTTGGAGACACACCGCTGTGGGAGGATTTTCTTGTGGGAAGGTTTTTATCGTCAGCTCCACGTATAGCAAAAATCCATGTTATAGTGAACAAAATCTAGTCACTAGGTGATTAAAAATTTTGAATCGATGCTTTTGAAGTGGACGATAAGCTTGTCAAGTTCCGAATAAGGGACTATGTGGTAGGCAGAGGGTTCTACGCAAAGGGATGCGGAATATCGCAGATATTCCCATGGTTGTCACTAAGTGGTCGCTGATCAAAAAACACTCACAGCCTGTAATCACCACGATGCCGATGTGGGTGACTCTAAAACACGTACCGCACTCTATGTTATCATGGAAGGGGTTAGGATTTCTTGCTAGTGCAGTGGGATAACCAAAACGACTACACCCCGACACAGAGTTATGCACTAAGTTTTAAGAAGCAAAGGTGTTTGTGGAAGTCGATTTAGCAAAAGAGTTGCCTAAAGCTCATCCCTTCAAGGTAAAGGACAACGAGGAGTTTGTTGTAGAGTTTTCGTACCCATGGCTTCCGCCAAGATGTAACACTTGTGGTAAGTGGGGTCATCTAGCAAAATCGTGCATCATTAACTTCAAAAAGACCGAGAACAGATGGTAACAATGAAAGGGTTACTCAAGATGAGAAAGCAAAGGACTTGGAACTGGATCACACAAAGCAAAGCATGGGGAATAAAATATCTTCATGTCGGGATGAAGCATAAAACCCGACAATTCATGAGGCTACCTCTGCTTTGGCGGCTATCATTCAAACAAATGAGGAGAAAGAAGTTGAATCAAAGAAAATTCTGGAGGATATTCATATTGAAGATAAAAAACTACGGTGGATAAAGAGAATACAGAGAAAAAGGAAGAGGTTTCCAATTTGGTATAGGGAAAAAAAACATGACGAAACAAAGGAGGATGTGTGGGAAGAAGTCTCATCCAAAAAGATTGGGAGACAATTAGAAGAAGGGTCTTATTTTTAATGCCAAACGATAAGTCCCCAAGACCGGACGGGTACACCGCGGAGTTCTACAAAGAAACTTGGGCGATATTGGAGAGGAGTTCACTACGACAATAAAATCTTTCTTCATCAAAGGTTTTCTGCTAAAGGGAATAAACTCTACAATCTTATCTTTGATTTCGAAGAAAAGAGATTCCAGAGAGATGAAAGACTACAGACCTATCTATTGCTGCAATGTCATCTACAAAGTTATATCCATGATCATCGCAAATCATCTCAAACAGATTCTTCCGAAATTCATTGCAGCAAATCAGTCTGCATTTGTTAAAGACAGACTTCTGATTAAAAACCTACAACTAGCGACAGAGCTAGTGAAATATTATCACAAGGACATGGTACCAGCTAGATGTGCTATACAAATCAATCTTCTAAAGGCTTTCGACTCCATTCAGTGGCCTTTCCTCCTCAATGTCATGTCGGCAATAAATTTTCCCCAAGCATTTCTAGACTGGATCTCTCTTTGCATCACTACAGCAACGTTTTTGGTTCAAGTAAGTGGAGAATTAGCTGGTTATTTTGGAAGTGTAAGGGGATTGAGGCAAGGATGTTCCCTTTCCCTTTATCTATTTGTTATTGTGATGGATGTGCTCTCCAAGTTACTAGTCTCAACTCATTGGCTATCACCCTCGATGTAAGAATATTGGTTTGATCCATCTTACTTTCGATGATGACATAAAGGTTCTTACAGATGGAAAAGTCAGGTCCGTGGAAGAAATTGTTAAAGCTTTTGATACCTTTGGGAAAGCTTCCAGACATAAGATAAGTATAGAGAAGTGAAATCTTTATCTATGAGGAATCTCATACACAATACATGATGAGATGGAGACACAGTTTTGTTTTGTTTCAGCTCAACTTCCGGTGAGATACCTTGGACTCCCACTGATGCCCAAATGTATGATGACAAATGACTATCTTTTGTTGATAGAAACGATGAAAAAACTAATTGGAACCTGGACGACACACTATCTTTCTTATGCGGGAAGATT
Organism: Pseudoturritis turrita; assembly: GCA_900406555.1. Taxonomy (NCBI): domain Eukaryota; kingdom Viridiplantae; phylum Streptophyta; class Magnoliopsida; order Brassicales; family Brassicaceae; genus Pseudoturritis; species Pseudoturritis turrita. The sequence goes on from OVBL01000746.1 coordinate 52,531, forward strand.
GAATCTCATTACCTCGGTCATACAGAGTATAACAAACTTTTGGGTTGCTGCGTTTAGACTACTGCGCTTGCATTCGAGAAATTGACAAATCATGCTCCGCTTTCTTATGGTCGGGACTAGATCTAAATCCTAGGAAAGCAAAGGTGACTTGGGAGGATATTTGTCGTCCAAAAGAGGAGGGTGGATTGGGACTAAGATCACTAAAAGAAGCAAACGAGGTATGCTACTTAAAACTCATATGGCAAATCATCTCGCAACAAAAATCTTTATGGGTGAAATGGATAAAAATGAATTTTCTAAAGCGTGATTCATTCTGGTCATTACGGGAGACTAAGAGTTCGGGGTCTTGGATGTGGAAAAAAATTCTAAAATACAGAGAGGTTGCAAAAAATTTCTACAAAATTGACGTCCATAATGTTGAAACTACTCTGTTTTGGCATGATATATGGTCGGATACGGGAATTTTTCTTGATGTCGTGGGTCCTCGAGGGGTGATTGATATGGGCATAGGAAGGAATGATACCATTGTTGATGCTTGGGACACAAGAAGACGACGTAGGCATCGAATTGAAAACTTTAACAAGTTGGAAGACAACTTAGAGCTTCAACGACAAAAGCGATCTGAGGTAGAGGATGTCGTTCTTTGGAAAGGTAAAAGAGACGTGTTCAAGCAAAAATTCAGCACAAATGAAACTTGGAATCACATCAGGACAACTACAAAAAAAGTCGATTGGTATAGAGGAGTATGGTTTACTCATGCCACACCAAAATGTGCTTTCTGTACTTGGCTTGCAATCCGGAACCGTTTAACGACGGGAGACAAGGGACCATCTATTTTTCTCCTGCGTCTACTCTTCACGGATTTGGACATCTTTAACCAAGACCCTACTCGGCACAAACTTCTCAACCGATTGGCAAACGGTGGTTACACACGTCTCTGAAAACAACTTAACTCGCATACAACGCTTTATCGCCCGCTATGTGTTTCATGTATCAATCCACACGATATGGAAAGAACGAAATGCACGAAGACATGGAGAGACCCCTACTCCACATTCAACGCTAATTAAGTTCATAGACAAACAAGTGAGAAACAAGTTTGTCTCCATCAAAGCAATGGAAGATAGAAAATTGGACAGTGGACTCCAAACTTTGTTTGGTGTTTCACTAAATGTATCTTAACTTTTACCCACCCGAATGGTTGAACCACACTCACGGATGAGATCACCCACATCCGTGAACACCTCGACTCTCGAACACACAGATCGTACCCTATGGCAAGATCCAACACACGCGAGGTCGAACACCAACTTCTCCTTCGTTAAACGCGAATCTCACTTTTCACCCTTTGCTTTCGAATCTAGCCAAAACCGACGAAGAACTCACGAAGAACTCTCAAGAACTCACGAAGAACGAAGAACGAAGAACTCTCTGTCTCTTGCTCTCGTTCTCTCTCTCTCTTATTTCTCTCTAAGTGGCGGAAAATGAGAAATGAGAAGAGCTCCCACGGCCTCTTATATAGGCCTTAAATGCATTAAATGCTCAAAACCCTAGCCTTTGAGAGAAAGGCATTCGGTTTACTCCAAACCGACTCAAACCAGCCCTTAACCGCCATCCATTTGATATAGGATCCATGGCCCAAAGGCCCATTAGCAACTAACTCAAACTCACGGCTCATTAACACCAATCTAGCCGAAACTCGACCCAAGGGTGGTAAAAACGTGACACACGGGTCAATCTGCCGTGGCCCTCCATGCCTTAGGCAATTTCTTGACTTTTCCAAGCCATAATCGAACCAACCTCACTGCAACTCGTACCAAAACTTACAACACGGATCACGGGTGTTACACAAAGCCTGCCTACCATAAAATCAAGGAGGAGGCGAACCTACCACTTTGTAAATAACACATAAATTTAAAGGGCTATCATGGACGTATTATATAACAAATAGACACGATTTTTCCATATGATTTGGGAATGAGTAAATTTCGGTCCAAAATCATCCGATGATATATATAAAAATATTATATTATATGATGTAATTATCCACATGTTCAATTAAGTCGGTAACTACCGACTTAACATAGCCTATAAATATGTAAAGCTCCTCTTGTAACGAAGCGTGAACAACAACAATAAGAAACACAATCATTAAAAGTTTCACTCTCTTACCACTCGTTCTCTCTCTCTTACTCATCCTTCTTAAAAATCAGAGTACATATATAATAATATAAATAAACACATATATATATATATATGTTACATATCTCACCTTTAATAATATAATTTATAACACGTTATCAGCACGAACGTTTATATATCCGTTCCGATCAATCTTATACCGTTCCATACCGAAATGGTGAGGTTTAATTTATGTTTATACATTATATTCAAAAAAAAAAGCAAGGAGGATGAAAAAGAAAGAAAGAAATAGTCTAGAAAAGAAAGAAACTCCCTAGAGTTAGCAAAGACAAAAGAAAAGAAGAAGGTTTGGTTCTCGACCATTTGGTTTGTCTCAAAAGAAAGAAAGTATGTGAGATCATGGATAGAACATAGGATTCAAAATACATAAGGGTTTGGTTAGAAGGAAGTACATCTTTGTATGCATCAATTGTTCCATTTTTCCCTCGCTTTTGCATGATGTTTTGCATTACTATTCTTTGAGAGCAAGTCATTAAAATGTTTTGAACCGCCTTATCTTTTGCATGATGAGCTTTTTTTTACCATGCTGATTGAACATGATCGATAGTTCCTAAGTAAGACCGCACCTAAACACCTAATTGAACGTTAAAGAATTGATAGATAGGATGGCATGCGGATACTTAAGTTTGAGTCTAGAGGCAAATATTGGAGTTGCAATGGATGTGAGAAGATTGATCGAGTAGGAATTCATCTTAGTGATAACTATGTATTATCTTGAGGTATGATGTTGAATCCTTTGTTGAACATTTTGGCTTTAAGTTCTCACTTTTAAATCTCTTCTCCGGTTTTTTCTTACTTGTTTGCTTGAGGACAAGAAAAGGACAAGTCTGGGGTAGTTGATGTACTCGTATTTTAGCATTATTAGCATGCATTTTTGTTAGCTTTTAAGGTCATTAGACTTGCATTCTACATCGTTTTCTTCATTTTGGGTTCCATTTAGTTTAGATTGAGTCTTAGAGTTCTAAACTTCATTTCTTGTATTTTCATTGTATATTTGATATTTTATAGGTTCAATGGGAGTTTAGGAGCAAGTGGGAACTAATGGAGGAGAACGATCACCAAGTAGAAGGAAGAAACGCCAAAAACCCATCTGATGCAGGTCCCATCGACCAGCCACCCTAGAACAGGTCGATGAGACTGGTCGATGGCGCACGTAGACAGCAACTTCAGATGCACGCTGCATCGACCAAACCACCCAGAACTGGCCGATAGCACAGGTAGATGGCAACAGCACTAGAGAACTTCCCACACGCTGATGCAAGTCCCATCGACCAGTCACCGTCCTTTTGGTCGATGGCACATACCGAAGCTGTCTGGCCGAAGTCATTTCTATACAAAGCCAAAAGACGATGCGGCCAAAGTCAATTCTATACGAAGCCAAAAGACGACACGGCCGAAGTCAATTCTATACGAAGCCAGAAGACGACGCGGCCGAAGTCATTTCTATACGAAGCTAGAAGATGACGCGGCCGAAGTCATTTCTATACGAAACCAGAAGACGACGCGGCCGAAGTCAGTTCTATACGAAGCTAGAAGACGACGCGACCGAACTCATTTCTATACGACGTAAACAAGCCCTTCTTCGGCCCGTAACAATACAAAGGCCCATGAAGCCAAGCCGACTCGGCTAAACGGAAATACCGAAGGATTAGGAAGTTTTCCTTATCCCTTTGGGATTAACCTGGCCGACTAAAACTAGTATATATATCTATGTACATCTCTTGAAAAACGGATCCGCAATTTACTTAGCAAAACCCTAGACTTTTTGCTCTCAAACTCTTGTACGCAAAAACTTTTCGAAACAGCTTAATTAAAACCATCTTTGGATCTTCGCTTTCGTGGTTCATACGCAGAAATTTCATCCCTCTTAACAAACCTCTAACAAATCTAATTGTGTTGATTCCGACTCCCACATTTTGGTGCTAGAAGGAGGGGGAATTGAAACTTTCTGACTCCAAGGAACCACCGTACGAATGATCTGAAGAAAATGACCGACGATGGAGCAAGACTGTGGGAGTCGAAATCAACACAATTAGAATTTGTCGGAGGTTTGTTAAGGGGGATGAAATTTCTGCGGATGAACCACAAACGGAGAGATCCAAAGATGGTTTTTATTAAGCTGTGTCGAAAAGCTTTCGTACAAGAGTTTGAGAGCAAAAAAGTCTAAGGTTTTTTGCTCAGTAAATTGCGGATCCCTTTTTCAAGGGATGTACATAGATATATATAGTCGTTCGAGTTCGCCAGGTCAATCCCAAAGGGATTAGGAAAACTTCCTAATCCTTCGGGATTTTCGTTTTAGCAAGTCGGCTTGGCTTTGTGGGCCTTAGACCCATCGCGGGCCGAAGATGGGCTTATCGTCCTCGTATAAAAATGACTTCGGCCGCGTCATCTTCTAGCTTCGTATAGAAATGACTTCGGCCGCGTCGTCTTCTAGCTTCGTATAGAAATGACTTCGGCCGCGTCGTCTTCTAGCTTCGTGTAGAATTGACCTTGGAAAGACAGCTCCGTATGGGAATGACTTCGGCCAGGATTGTCTTCGGCAGCTTTGACTTCGGCCAGACAGTTTCGTATAAAAATGACTTCGGCCAAGATTGTCTTGGGCAGCTTTGACTTCGGCTAGACAGTTTCGTATAGAAATAACTTCGGCCAGGATTGTTTTCGGTAGCTTTGACTTCGGCCAGACAGTTCCGTATAGATTTGACTTCGGCCAGGATTGCCTTCGGCAGCTTCGACTTCGGCCAGACAGTTTCGTATAAAATCGACTTCGGCCGAAACGAGCTCGTATCGTGCCTAAGTGGATTCGTATCATGGTCGAAGTGCCGAAGTGAGCTCGGTGGCCGAAATGGAGCGTGGCCGAAGTGGAGGCTTGTCGAAGTGGGCGTGGCCGAAGTGGAGCATGGCCGAAGTGGGCATGGCTGAAGTGGGCTGCCGTGTGAGCCGAAGTGACATTGCCGATGTCACGGATTGTTGCCGAAGCCGCGGGTTGCTTTTCCGAAGCCGCGGGTTGTTGCCGAAGCCGTGGGTCCTTGCCGAAGCCGCGGGTTGCTTTGCCAAAGTGGAGCATGGCCGAAGTGGGCATGGTCGAAGCGGGCTGCCGTGTGTGCCGAAGTGGCATTGCCGAAGTCATGGATCGTTGCCGAAGCCGTGGGTCCTTGCCGAAGCCGCGGGTTGCTTTGCCGAAGTGGCCTTCGGCCGAAGCGCCGTAGTCTCTCCCTTCTTGCCGATGTGAGTCGTGCCTAAGTGGATTCGTACACACAGGACTTAGGCACAATGTCTGGCTGAAGTTTTGCCTAAGTGGAGACAAGGCTTGCCTAAGTGGAGACAAGGCTTGCCTAAGTGGAGACAAGGCTTGCCTAAGTGGAGACAAGGCTTGCCTAAGTGGAGACAAGGCTTGCCTAAGTGACGACAAGGCTTGCCTAACTGGTGACAAGGCTTGCCTAAGTGGAGACAAGGCTTGCCTAAGTAGAGACAAGGCTTGCCTAAGTGGAGACAAGGCTTTGCCGAAGTCTCCTTCTTTCTTTGCCGAAGTCTCCATGCCGAAGTGAGTCAATCCTGCCGAAGTCTCCTTCTTTCTTCGCCGAAGTCTCCATGCCGAAGTGAGTCCATCCTGCCGAAGTCTCCTTCTTTCTTCGCCGAAGTCTCCATGCCGAAGTGAGTCAATCCTGCCGATGTCCCCTTCTTTCTTTGCCGAAGTCTTCATGCCGAAGTGAGTCAATCCTGCCGAGGTCTCCTTCTTTCTTCGCCGAAGTCTTCATGCCGAACTGAGCCAATCTTGCCGATGTCCCCTTCTTTCTTCGCCGAAGTCTCCATGCTGCAGTGACTGGGCTTGCCGAAGTGGGCTGCCGAAGTGAGGCTGCCGAAGTGACTAGGCTTGCCGAAGTCTCCGTGCCGAAGTGGCTAGGCTTGCCGAACTGGCTAGGCTTGCCGAAGTCTTCGTGCTGAAGTGACCAGGCTTGCCGAAGTGGCTAGGCTTGCCGAAGTGAGCTTGGCTTGCCAAAATCTCCTTTGCCGAAGTGGCTAGGCTTGCCGAAGTGGCTAGGCTTGCCGAAGTGACTAGGCTTGCCGAAGTGGCTAGGCTTGCCGAAGTCTTCGTGCCGAAGTGAGCTTGACTTGCCGAATCTCCTTTGCCGAAGTGGCTAGGCTTGCCAAAGTGAAGCTGCCGAATTGACTAGGCTTGCCGAAGTCTCCTTTGCTGAAGTGGCTAGGCTTGCCGAAGTGAAGCTGCCGAAGTGGCTAGGCTTGCCGAAGTGAAGCTGCCGAAGTGGCTAGGCTTGCCGAAGTCTCCTTTGCCGAAGTGGCTATGCCGAAGCGATGCTTCCTTCAAGGCTTGCCTAAGCAGAGACAAAGCTTGCCTAAGCGGAGACAAGGCTTGCCTAAGCGGAGACAAAGCTTGCCTAAGCGGAGACAAAACCTGCCTAAGCGGAGCAAGGCTTGCCTAAGTGGAGACAAAGCTTGCCTAAGTGGAGCGAAGCTTGCCTAAGTGGAGACAAAGCCTTGCCGAAGTGAGCCAAAGCTTTGCCGAAGTGAAGCTTCCTTGGCCGGAAATGGAGCTGCTTTGGCCAGAATGGCCCCTCTTGTGCTTAAGTGGACTCGTGCAGAAATGACTTAGGCACAATTTCGGCCTTGTCCGATTCTTCGTATTTTCATACTTAGCCATTTTCCCATTGATCACAGCTGGGCGGGTTTTGACCCCAACACTTAGCCCCCCAGCTCGGTAGTTTCAGTGATGATAGTGCCGAGGTAGAGGAAGTCCAAGCTGGGATCAATGTGCCTTGTCGATTGGTATGAGCTAAGCTGACATGACGCTGAGTCCGTTGTTTTTGATGTCCACCAGGTTCTCTGTCTTCAGACTGATAATCTTTTTTCCAGTAGAAATTTCTTCATTCAACTGTGTTTTGGCCCGATTCCCAATGCCTGATGACATCATCTTTTGCTTTATGAGCCTATATATGCTCCCCCTTCTCCTCATTTCCTCTTCACTTCTTCACTTCTCAAAAATATCAAGGTAACTTCTCTCCTCCCTTCTCTCTCCTCCTCTTGAAGATTTTTTTTTAGGTTGTTTTGTTGTTTGTTTTTTTTGTTGTCTCTGAAATTGTTTTCGGCCGGAGTCTTCTCTGCCGAAGTGGTGCTCGGCCGAAATACTTTTTCGCCGAAGTGATTTTCTTTGCTGGCCGAAATGGAGAGTCCTTTTAATGTAAAAATCGAGATGGAGAATTGGAGTTCCGATCGTGTTAGGATTAGGCAAGACGCGAGCCTTCGGGAGTGTTCTTCAAAGCGGCGAGTTTCTAAGGGCACATACAAGCATGAGGCGCCTGATCCACCAGGATCTACTCTATCCACCGCTAAATCTTTGGAGACCTCAGGCACCGTTTC